>BMAW01038060.1:97584-183193 GCA_019974015.1 Nephila pilipes | reverse complement strand
TGGTGACCCAGCTTCGTTTCATTCTGCGTATTGTGTTAACAAACTACATATTTTCCCAAAGCCGAAATAGACAGGAACAACAACAACGAAGATTATGACACCTATTCACTTCATGTGTCCTTGCTTGATCCCAGAGGTTATCAGATCTCAGATATTTCTTTCGTAAACAAAATTGATAAAATATTAGTTAAACTTTTCGAAATATCTAAATATTGCATTGTTATATAGTAAGAACAATTGATCAAGTTTCAGAGCACTTTAGTTTGATGAAGTTGGGTTCAGATCACGACCGAAATTGCTGCCACACTTGATACACCTAGTAGACACATTCACATTGTATAGAAACTTAGTTAATGAAGATTAAATCCAGGTCACCAAATCAACGAAAATAAAAAGATTTCAATTATAAAACTTAAAAAATATTTTTTTTTACTCATGAAGTTAAGAAAAACGGATAATGAAAAAGTAAATCGGTTTCTTATAGAAACTAGAGAAGAAAAATATTAAGGTTTTCAAATAGAGAAAAAATTTCTTCTTGTTCAATCCTATTTAATTTTCTTGAAAGTAATACAAAAATTATTATTAGCATGATGAAATAATTTGCGTTATAAAAATCATCACTTTCAATGCTGTCTCTTTTATGTTACAATCCATAATTTTCTATAAAATGTGAAAAAGATTAAATTTTCTATATTTTATATCATTTTCAGCACCATTGATTGTGAACATGAGACCTCCACGTCAAGTACTCAATATTGGACAGGAAGCTACCTTCAACTGCAATGTTACCGGCTACCCAGTACATACGATCACGTGGAAGAAAGATCAACGCCAATTGGCTTCTTCGAGTCGAGTGCGGCTCCTGTCTCGAGACGTACTCCACATCACGTCAGTTCGCAGAGACGATCGAGGAATGTATCAGTGTTTTGTATATAATGACCTAGACGGAGCACAAGGAACAGCTGAACTCAAAATATCAGGTAAATCAGTAGCAATGTCTAATAAGAACTGTTGCATAAAAGTCAGTGTCTGAAGAGTTGATAGTTATTTCCCCTTTTTTTAGATAGTTTTTCTATCTTACCTATAGAATTACGAGGCATAGTCTAAACCAGGGGTCACCAAAGTGGTCTATATAGACCCCTAGGGGTCTATTTAACAACAGTATGGGTCTATCTGACCCAAGGGGTCGAATGGGGGTCTATTGGGACTCGAAGAAAAAGCAGTTCTTAATACGCAAATCACACATACCTAACTACGTACGTAAAAATTTAAAATATTTTTATAATTGACTTAATATTATATTCTTTATAGAAAATAAAATAATAAATCAGAAAACAATCTGCCCCTTTTTTCCTTATGTGTTTTCGTATGTATACCGTGACGTCACAACTTGACCTTGTGACCAGTTTGTGAAACTTTACGAAACTTTACGACCTTGTGACCAAAAATATGTGAAACTTTACGAAATGGCTCAGCCATTTATGCTGGCGTTTCCAAGTTCGTATATGGTTGAAGCCGGTTTCAGTCACGTTAATTCAATTTTAACTAAAAACAGAAATAAATTAAATGTGGAGCTTCGAGGGGATTTACGGTTAAAACTGACTAATTTTGAACCCAATATAGCGAACCTTGCCAAGAAACACCAGGTACACTCATCTCATTAAGAAGTAAAAAATCTGTAGCTACTTTACTTACTGTTTCTGATTTATTAAATATTTAGACTAATATATAGTTTTATTTTAATTACCTGAAAATTACCTTTGTGGGGGGTCTATGGAGATTTCGAAAAATTATATAGGGGGCGATGATCAAAAAAGTTTGGCGACCCCTGGTCTAAACAAATAACTAGTCATATAGTTTTTACGTCTTACCTTATTTTCAAAATTCTTATTGTTCCTTGAAACTTCATGCACATCATCTATGTAATACATAATTCACTTCTCAACCTTGTACTTGTCCTTTCCACGTACTTACGCTAACACGTGACTAATCGGGTAAACTCCTCGGAGCGGAATTCGGAGCTTGTTTTTGTTGACATAATGTTTAATGATTGCTTTCACTGTTTCATCTAAGCGAAAGCAATGTTTTTCACGGTGCTTTTTTTTTTTATATTTAAGAAGCAGCAATGTGGAAGGTCGGGTATAAAGACGCCTTACCGCATTAAATTCCCTCCATCTGTGTAACAGTTTTCTTTGGGTTTCGGTACAATGACTTCGGAGAACAAGGAAAACAAATGCGTTTCATGGTAGACACGTGTAGTTTCAAAGAAGGTCTTTGAGATTCGAGCATTGAATGAAGAGATTGGAAACATTACTTTTCGTTTCTTTGAATATCTACTAAATGCATATTCCCTAATTTGAATTCTACAAAATACGGAAGAGAGGAGAAGCACAGAAGAGGGAAATGTGAGCAAGTAAATATATCTATAAGATGGTTTTATGGGAATTAGAATTTAGCTTTCTGAATGAAGAAAATAAAGCAAATTAAAAAAAAAACAGACCATTGTTTTGATACTAAACGCAAAATTAGAATTGAGTGAAAGATTCAGCTTGAATATTATCATTAAATAGTTACCGAAGTTAGTCAAAATTAACGTAAATAAACACTAATAAGAAAATATATATTTAATTATGTTAAATATCTAAAATATCTAAGCAAATGAGGTTACACTAACTAAAGTCAAACAATAATGTTACACCCTGATACCTTTAAAAAGTTTAGTTTTATATTTTTGGTTTAATTTTCAACGTAGCTGTTACAAAAGGATAGTAATTAAAAGAAAAATTGATGAAGTAAATATTCCAGTTATGTTATTCCTGTAATAGAAGAACAGGCATAGTAAAAAAATAATTTCGTGTACACTCTAATTTTTTATACAAATCAACATTTGGAATTTTTAGCGACACTAATTAAATTCATCAAATATATATATATACAAATGTGTTGCATCTTTATCAATCCACACGTATAAGCTTTTTTCTTCAACAAGGATTGTGACGCTTCTTGTTAACTTTTATTTACTTATTTGCTAATTTCAATATTATTATTAGTAAGTTATTTATTATAAATACAGTTAATTTGAAATTTTTGATCTAGACGAATTATTTTAAAAATAAATTAAAAACTTTCAAAAATTAAACTTAATCCCAAATTTAGTTTTATTTTCTTTTTTTAAATTTAAAAAGCAATTTTATAGTGACATCAATATCCTTTTATACGGATGGAGAAATTACTTGGGAAAATATTAAATACATTTTTAACGTATAAAAGAAAAATATTAAAAGATATTTAAGTCATATATTAATATTTTTTTTCAACTTCCATTTAAAAACACTTGGCTTTCTAAAACTGAAAAAAAGATTATTTACTCAAAATTTCATTTAATTATCTTGAATATGTTTCAAGGTCTATTCTTTTAAATTACGAAAAACTTTAAAAGAATTTTTCTAGTTAAAAATGAGCTTCAAGACTTATAATAATGAAAAATCATTCAGAAAAAGTATTTAATGCATTTATAATGTAGATATATACCTAATAAAATTCAATGCTGATATAATTTAGTAACTCAAATATATTTCTTATTAAAGGTTTTTATTCATTTTTACTGAAGTTTAATTTTATTTTTGGATGCAATTGGTACAGCCATACAGATCTATTAGCAATATACATATATATATATATATATTATAGTCAGAATTCGATAGATATCGGAACATGTTTTGGTTTATATTTTCATTTTGTCTTGAGATACCATTTCACATATTAAGGTTCTATTGAAACAGAAAAAATTTTATGATTTTCAAGTCAATAAAAAAAATTCAATTTAGGAAAATTTCAGTCCTTTGATTCCCTCCTTCTTCACTTCCAAAGTCTCAAAAATATAGATTAATATTCATCGAAACGAATTCTAGAATATAGACCTTATTATTCATTTACTATTTACTTTTAAGTTTTTATTTGAGCATCAATATCTGCTTCCTATCAATAGTCAATCTCTTCAAATTCTCTTTTGGCTGCTTGTTTTGCAATACAAACGAAATACAAGTTTGGTACGAAATCAATGCCATTCTTAATAACTGGCTTTGTAAACATTAACATATCTTCCAAAGTCTTTTAGAATAAATAAAAGGCATTCATCTTTCATTTGCATATAGGGTGATGATTTGTTATTTTTAAAAGGCAGTTTCGGCAGTTTAAAGTGAAAACATATTTTCTTCAGGAAAACGAAATAACTCTCAAAAGTTTTGTAATCACTTCTTTGAAAGTAAGGAAAAAAGGAAACCATAAAAATGTCTAAAAAACTGTTGTGTTTTTAATAGAAGATAAAAAAAATCAAACTGCCCTACTGAGATCTTAAAAAAGAAAAAAAAAATTCTTTTCAAAGACTTGAGAACTGAAATTTAGAGAAAATATGTGCATACATTACAGATGCACCTATTTTTGTTTTCTTTGTTCAAAACTGTTTCACAAAGAAAGGGATATTTTTTTCCGAAGTTTGTAATAGTAAAATCCTTTGTTTCCGCGAAAGAAAAATAAACTGTAATCTATCTTCACAGCGCAAGGTTTTTAAGACTAAAGCTCGCACAATTGAAAGAGGGAATGAACAGGAAAAACAGTGATATATTTTTTCCATGGGTCTCCTTTTGAAAGAGATGTAAATATTTTAAAAGAAGTATAGATAATTTGTTATATTTCTTGAATGCTTAAATAACTTCATGCCAATTTTATATTAATTGTTTACTTATTTCACAAACTCGTGTAATGACTGTGGGTGAAAGAATAGTCCCAATGCAGTTTATGCATTTCGTAAGAGGTGACTGAAACGGGTACGCAGTGTCTGTGGGTACAGTCAGGGGAGATAATATCAGGGGACTGGTTGTCCAAGTTAGGGGACCTCAAAGTAGGTACGGGCATCAGGACCCCGAGGGACCATAGGGATCTTTTTCTTTCAATTGTAGTTTAATACCTTTGGTAAATACGGGTAATTCGTCCGGGGAATATCCTAGAAATCCATCTCTATTTTCAACCCACCTTTTTATCAACCAAATTTCATCTTTTTTTAAAAAATATTTCAAAAGTCTATATCACAGCTATGTCTTGTTTGGCGCAGCATAGCTACATCTGGCGCTTGTGCCATTTAACTCTTCCATCACTCACTCACTACTAACGTCACTGAAAGGCAGCACAATGGCTATTGGCGAAGGACATTGTAATTCTAAACCTCGGTCCAGTATCGAGTATAACATCTGAGGTGACATCTCATTTTCTAAATTTCCATTCCATGCCAACGGAGGGACCTCGACAGATTTGACGACAGTACTTGGTGATTCTTTAGTAACATTAGGTCTAAGATCTTTGACTTCACAGAAACGACGCCAACCGAACATTCATGGCTATGACCACTTGGCAATAGCAGCTATTAACTTCATGTTAAAACTTATGTAAAATATTGCCAATGAAACCTATCATTCCGAATAGCTTTGTCTTTCTCACTTCCATTGAGTAAAGAAAAAAACATATTGTTCTTGTTTTCAATTGCATTAACTGATTCTTATTTTCAGCTCGTACAAATAAAAAAAATTACGAGTAAAGAGAAATTTGAAGCCATAAAGTTAAATGGAACTCGGCTTAGTGAGCATAATTCGTTCTAGAACCTCTTTTATAATGTGAAACATTCTTAAAGCAAAATAACTATTCCCTTACAAATTAAAATAAAATACAAGAATTCATTCTGTGCCAAAATAGCAATGCTCAAAATATTTTATGTATAACTTTTAATACGTTTATTACCTTCTAACAATGGCCTGATTGTTATTTACTTTTCTTACTTTAGCTTACTTAGTATTAACTTAGCTTACTTCCGAACTTATATTTAAACTTCATATGAGATCAGACACACATTTGTTAAATAATAACAACAAGAATTCCTTTATTCTTTTAAATCATGTCGCGTCACCTTGATGATCAGTGCATATTACCTTTAGCACTTCAATCACCACGCGATCTTCAAACTTTCGAATGTCAATTCACTCTCTTACATACTGAGATTCTTTCTCTTAGTCTGATCTACTCCACTCAGAGTCTGGTTCTGAACTGAAGAGGTTATGAATGTGACATCTTGCACTCGCCCTTTGCAAAACGCCCTCAAAAGGTGGGCTTTAAGCATTGGAGATAACACGTTATGTATAACGTTTTATTACAGCATTATTTTATAATAGTGCATATGTGTTAAAGTTCCTTGATAATGGGATGGAATTGCCTAACATTTTTAATTCACTTGTAAATTTAGTGCCCTTTAAAGACTATTAATGCAAAGGGAAAGAATATTTGAAGTAAGGGAGAGAAAAGAGGTGGGAGTGTCCAAAAACTTCTCGCACTGACAATACGTAAATTAACGATACAAAAACGACCATTTTAAAGCAATTATTTTTATGCTAATTTTAATAAGAGTTTAGAAATCACGGACATACTTCAACTAGAAGGGGGGGGAGAGAATTTTGAATATTTTATACTCCAAAAGTTTTTCTACGTTATGTTAGAAATACCTTTGAACTTAAGTATAAATGTAATTGTAATAAAGTTCATTGACGTTGTGTAATAAATTTACGAATCGTTAGTACGGAAACTTTTAGGACATCCAATAATACCTTTGTCCACTAGGCAGGAATAAAGATATTAATATAGTTTTAAATATTCATATAATGTTACCATCTTTTCTCCGCTTTCTTAAATTTTTGTTATAAAGCAACTACATCAATTGAGAGGGTAAAGAAATACTTAATATTTGTAAAGTTTTTAGTTCAACCAATCTAAAATCATGCAAAAAATAAGAATTTTAAAGCAAATCTTCTGAATAGAAGTGTATCATTACTGAAAGTGACTACATATTAACCAAAATATTCTTCATAAATAAATGCTTTTAATTTGAAAAGCTGTGTGTCTTAAGATAAGGAAGAAAATGCTTATGACCACCTGAAAACTGGCCAGAAAATTAAATTAATCCGCATTTTTGAAGATCTACGCTTGCTGATATTGATTCTCGATTGCAGAAGAACCTCATTTTTAAGAATGAGGTTTCATTTCACAAAATTCCATTTTCTAATTAAGTGTTATCACTTAAATATTTTAAAACTAAAAATGTTTAACAAGAATATTTTTGAATGAAAGAATTAATTTCTGTTTCTCTCAGCATTTTCGAAAAGTAAACATGGAAACTTATTTTGCTTTAGGGTGAAATTGATAAGGCTGCATTTTAATCAAGCATTCATGGAATTACTTTAAAAAAAGGAAATCGTTATCAAAATAATACTATTTTCATTTTGTAACATATACGGTAAAAAATAGCTGTTTATTTATTTTGATTAGTGAAAACTAAGTAAAAGTTTTTATGCTTGAATTAATTTCACAATTAAACAAATATTTTGAAATAATAAAAGAATACGAGGAAAATTAAACAATGCGGTATGTTTTAATTATCTTAATACAAAGTGCTTGAATTGAATTAATTTCACAATTTAATAAATATATTATGAAATAATAATCAGAATGCGATGAAAATTAAACAATGTGGTATATTTTAATTAGCTTTATAAAAAGTTTAATTTCCAAGAAAAAAGCTAGCAATAAATTAAAACAAAAATCATACTTTATTCGATTTTTAAATAGAGATATTAATGTTGAATTGCAGAAATATTTTATACTTAAAAACCTTTTTCGCAAAACCTGATTGAAATTTGATGGGAAATACTTTTGAATCGTCGAATGAAAGATTTAAACTTCATATCTATGTCATTTCTAAATGACAAAAGAAAATGGCACCATCTGTAACGAATATATATAAAAGAATCTGAAATTTATTTGGTAAAGTAAATTGAACCGGTAAATTATATCTCCTATTATTCATTTTCTTCTATTTCTAGCTAATTAATTTCAATCTAATTAAGTTTTTAAATTCCAGAGGAACAAAACATTCGATTTTGAAAATTAAATCATACAATTTGTTAACACAACTGGAAAAAAACAACTTTCATTATTAATCCAGATATTTCCATTATTAATTCGAATGCACCCAATATTAATCCAAATACTTCTATTATTATTTCAAATACTTCTATTATTATTTCAAATACTTCCATATTTAATCCAAATAGTTCCATTAACAATTCAAATACTTCCATTATTAATTCAAATACTACCTTTACTGATCCAAATACTACCTTTACTGATCCAAATACTTCCATTATTATTAAAAAATATTTTATTTACGAATTTTTGTAAGTGAATAAAATGATGATTAATTACGGTCCTACATTGCTCATTATGATTCATTTTTTAATTAATTTAAAAAGCTAAAAATTTTAATTTCCTAATCAACATATAACTGCAGGTTAGAAAATATCCTTAATGAAACTAATCTTACATATAAATTTTAAAAAAAAATATTGGTCCGTTATACTAACCCCTGCATCACAACAAAGCTTTTATCATACTTCACTGATGTGTGGAAGAATCTGTAAGCATCTGTACCAAAAATAAAATAGGAATTTGGTGACATATTTCAACATCACACCTTTTCATCATTTGTTCGTGTTTTTCAATAAATGTAACATTTTCTACCTAAACTTTCTCAACTCGAAATATCTACCTCCTAATGAATTTCTTAATGCAATTTTATTTTTTTTAAGTCAGTTAAAAATAGCAGATAAATAATACATTAATTTTAGTACCAGGTCAGATTTATCTATTTAGATTAATAAAACGAAGCGCGCGTGCGTATGTATGTGTGTGTGTTATTGTGTGTGTGTGTGTGACGCTGCACAAAACTGGAAAGGAGCATAACTAGGAAATTGGTAGCTATGTGCGGAAGTTTTGGGGAATGATGATGCGCATTTTTAAGTGGCTTTTTCGGAATTCGCTTTAAATATTGTGAAATTTAATGACAAAGTGACAGAAAGGTTAGATTTTGCCTTCACTGAGCATAGTTTTGGAACATTTTACGGCATGCAACTTCATAATCTGTTGTTGCTTCTGACTTTATATTCATGGATTTTCTTGAAGTTCGTTATGTTTATTTATTTGTTTGTTTTTTGCTGTAGAATTAAGAATTTTGTTTCAAATGAGTAACAAATGGCGAGAAATTAAACGTACTGCCATTTAACAATATTTTCATCAAAAGATTCCATTTTTTTTTTTTTTTTTTTTTTTTTTTTTTTTTTTTTTTACAACTGCAAACAGCATGTGCAATATTGATAATCTTTCAATCCAAAAAGTCTTTACCTTATTACTCAAATCCCAAGCTCTGGAAGCATTCCTTTTAATTCTTATAAAATATAACTCGAGTATTTTGCGCTTTTCCGCTTCTTTGTACAATGCCCATATAAAATATAGTGTCATTAAAATCCAGAGTTTAACTTTTCGATCTAAGTTCAATTACCATTTTCATTTTTTTTCCCATTTAATTCGAATAAGTAAAAAAAAACTGTTATTTTTACTTTTTTTTCTTGAAATTGATTTTTTTTTATTTGTAACAGCTTCAATTGATGCTTTTTAAAAAAAATTCCTTAATTAGTAATACCAAAGCGATTTTTTTTTATACTTGGAAACCTAGTACTGTGTGGAACGATTGTCGGAGGCTTAAGATTTTAGCATCATCTGATAGACCTAAATATTTTTAAAAAGACAAAAAAAAAATTTGTGCGTGTAAATTAACTAACTCGTTTTTTGATTAATTCTTGAATATAGCAATGAAAAGTGACAATTTAGGATTTGTAACAATTTTCTCTGTCGTTCCTCCCAGAAATCTGTCAATTAAAACAACACTGTATTCATATGATATACGGAAAAAATAATTGGTCCTTTTTTTAAAAGAGAATTAGAGAAAGTTTTTAAAATAGAGGCATTATATATAAAATTTTACCGTTCTATTCCTTTTGCTTTGGCAGATTTCCCATCCAAAATACAGAGTTCGGGCGCCCTCACGTTACCTGACGTCATGATCTCTGAGCCTTTGACAATTTATTATTCTCCATACAATTTTAACCAAAATAGTCAAATTTATTAATTCATTTGTTCCTCATTAAAAATTACTCTAAAACACTTTTATTAAAAGTTATTTATTTTAAATATTCATTCTAGTGCAAAGAATGTGTTCCCCAATTTGCTTAATGTGAAGCATATTTAATGTTAAGTTTATTGATCTTATATCAAGCACTATGCGGTCGCTAATCATGTCGAAGAAACTGTTTATTGATACTTCACATCTCTATACAGATAATGAAATATATGTTCTATAATTATCTTGATTTAATTATTTTAATATAACGCCTTTTATCGCGTTTTGCTAAAATGTACGTTCGTCTTGGATTTTTCATGCTTTATTATTAAATTCTTAAGCGCGCGTTTATCTTAGATTCGTTAAACACTTATTTGACAGCATTTGTGTCGTTTAAACGTTTATTTGACAGCATTTGTACTGTATATCAAGTTAATCTGGTGTGCTGATTAAAGTACATTTAATATTGAAGATTCTCTTACGAATGCATGCGGTTCTTTAAAACTTTCACGGCAAGAACCCCAGAACCAGATATAGGAAGACAAGATGATAAGATATTTTTGAGGAATTCAGCTCATCATGCTCTGATTCAACAATTCTTGTCGAAGTAACAAACACACAAATAATTACTTACATTAGTTTGAAATGCACAGAAAATATTTTTTGTGCATTTTCTATTAGGTTGTGTTCTTTTCTAGTCACACCCTTAGCGGAAGTATGCATTATGATTCCAAAACCCGAGATAGATACATCGATTTTGTAACCCTTACATAATAGAATCTTGCTATAAGGTACATAATAATGCAACCGTTTCGCAGTTGTTTGGCGCCCTTTTGTTTTTTGACTCCAAGATTGATTGTTTATGAACGTAGCACTTAGAAGCAGCACAAGGACTTTGGCGACAGACCTAGTTTTTTGATCCTTCATTAATTGATTAGAATGACACCTGGCTCCACCAGGTGGCCGCCTCTCCAAATTTCCCCATCACTCTGGGAGGACTTGGAACCTCGAAAGGTTTAATGAGCCTCAGCCCCATTACACGGCGAATTTTAATGTTTTCCATCTCCAAAGCATGAGCTAAAATATGATTTTACCAAGAAGGTAAATATTATACTATAGTATATTTTCTTAGTCAAGATGAAGTAATACGCACGAACTTCTATTTCACTATTTATTCGTACGCTTAGTATGAACAGCATTTAAACTTAACGTGGCAATCAGTGCGTAAGAAATTTGGTTAAAAAGAATTCCAAAAGGACCACCACTAAAAAAAAAAAAAACTCTAATCCAAAAATTTGCTGCTCCAAACTCAAGTTCTTATCAAACTGTGACAAATTGATCATTTATTTATTACTTAGATATTTTCTTATTAACAATGTAGACTAACTTTTAATAAAATTCAATTTTGAAATAACACGAAATCTTAGTATCTTAAGTAAATACTATTTGTAACGTAGTTCTGACAAGCTAATATATACTTGTGATCATTAACTGGAATTCGAAAATATTTTAAAACTTGTTTTTATGAACTTCTATTTCAGTATTAACATAAATTAAAGCGGTGTTCTACAATTACATATTGAAAAAATCATTTGTATATGTTTTTCAAAATGTAGAATTCTATAAAACACTCACTTTTTTTTTTTTTTTTCATTAGTCTTGCAACAAAAAATCCGCACTTTTTTTTTTCTTTTAAAACATTGCAAAATGTAGTATTCTTCATTGACTCGTCATTATTTACCATGAATTCTAAATGTAAAGAATCTAACTCAGAAGCACATTTCTAAATCTCCTTCCTTTCATTTATAATACCAGTAAATGATGGAAGTAACATTTTTCATTTTACATTAATGCAAATAAATAAGCCTTTTATTTTCGATTACCGATAAAGTAAAAGAATCCTTTTTAGTTGCGCACTTTAAGGCAATTTCATTTAATGCACTGCTTTGAAACGAAACAAAAGAAATTTTAAAAGAACCTTGTCTAAATTAGACTGAAATAAAAAAAAGGAAATCTCGAACATCAAAAAAAGTCTAATTTTAAATTCATCTAGCAAGTCTGGATCGAAAGAAGTGCTCTCAAGTTTTCTTTTATTTAAATCCAATACTTGCTCTTGATTGATTTCCTTTAAGTGTTTTAAGTTATTATAAAAATCATTGTTTCAGAGAAGAGAAAAAAAGTATGTCTGTTAAAGGTCTTTGAAAAAGGATCTCTATGACAATACAATGAATTCTAAGGATATTAAAATATCGAATAAGATTACAAGTTTTTCTTCGTAAAAACGAAGTACTTTTGATGCTAAATTATTCTTAAGAAAATTATGGATTGAATTTGCATACATAAAAAAAGGTTCCCTTTATATAAAACATGTTATTAAAGCGCTAATATGAATACTGAAGCCCAGAGACCATATGAAAATTATTATTTGAAATAGTAATTAGTATTACACATTAAATTAAATTATATTGAGATTTTAATGATTTAATTTAAGGTTTAATGAATGCAAATTCTTAAAATGTAGTAAAAACTTTTGTGGTCGAATTGAAACTGCTGCTGCAAAATATAGAAACACAAACATTTAATTCTACTGTACAGTTTTCATAAAATTAGAATGTACACTGCTGGCCACACAAAATGCAACACCCTGAAGGAATCATGCAAACCTTGTGAATTTTACATCATGCGTTTGCGACGATGAGCTATGCAAATCATTAGCATTGCAGCGCAGACGCACATCACGGGCGACCGTAGTGCCACTCACAAGCGTTATATAAGGGTTGAACAGATTGGCGATTTGAAGTACGGCAATTGTTTTTTCGTGCATTTTTTTTACGTAAGCTGTTTACCTATGCCTCGTGGAAGACATAGAGCGTCTTTTGACCAAGTTTCTGATTTCGACCGAGGAAGAATAGTAGCCTATAGGGATTGCAAATTATCCTTCAGAGAAATCGGTCAACGTGTTGGACGAAACCAAGCAACTGTGATGCGGATCTGTGATCCCTGAATGCAGGAGGGACCGACGGACCAACGGGCCCCGATCGCACCTACCTCGTTGCACCACTGCCCGTGATGACTGGCAGATTGTGCGCATGGCAGTGATGGATCGTGCAGCCACATCACGAACCATAACACAACAGATTCAGTCTGCTAAGCACAATTCGGTGTCCTTTCGTTCAATTCAACGTCGTTTGCAGCAGAGTGGAATGTCTTCAAGGCGTCCATTGCCTTGTTTACCCTTGACTCAAAACCACTGGCGTTTGCGCCGCCAAAGGTACGATGAACGGCGGACATGGACAACGGAATGGAACGACATTGTGTTTACTTATGAATCCCGCTTCTGCCTGCAACATCACAATGGTCGGATTCGAGTTTGGAGACACCGTGGGGAGAGGCTGCTGAACTGTTGCGTTATGCATCGCCACACTGGTCCTGCACCCTGTATCATGGTTTGGGGTGGTATTGGATTTCACTCCCGTAGCCCTCTAGTACGCATTACTGGTACACTGATCAGCCAGCGCTACATCTCTGAGGTGTTGGAGTCCGTGGTCCTCCCATACCTTCAGCGCTTGCCATCAGTCAAATTCCAACTGGATAATGCGCGATCGCACGTGGTACGCAATGTTCAAGAGTTCTTCTTTACCCATCAGATTGAATTGCTTCCTTGGCCTGCTTGTTTTCCCGATCTATCACCAATCGAAAAGGTGTAGTCCATGCTTGCACAACAACTGGCCCGGGATACACCCCCCACTGCTACACCAGATCAACTTTAGCAATATGTGGAAGTCGTATGGACTGCTGTACCCCTAGGGTACATCCAAAGCCTCTTTGATTGTATGCCGAGGACCGTGGCAGCGGTTATAATCAACAATGGCGGCTACTCTAACTACTGATTTTGTCAACATCCACACTTCACAAGAGGCTGTAATTTTAATCCTTTGATCTTTGTACAACATGTTATCTGCCAAATAAATTTCGCTGTGATATCTCTTGTCTTTCTGGGTGTTGCATTTTGTGTGGCCAGCAGTGTATAATACATAATTAATTTAATCAAGTATACGTAATTCTTGTTTAATATTATTAAAAATTAGTATTATCTTCAAAATGAAGAGAAATATATTGACATTTTTAATTAAATTTTATCTAAAAGAGGACAAAATACATCAATATATTAATTTATTAAGCAATTTTTAGCAAAAACGATTTTTCATCATGAAAACTGCATGTGGTACTATTTTTTTTTCAAAAGCTATTTAAATGATCCTTGAACGAATTTGTTACACTTTCTATATTTGTGAATATAAATAATGCTAACATTAGGTTCCTATTGTTCGAAAAGTTTGGGATGTTTAAATTTATTTCACACTATAATAGAAAAATATAATGCTGCGTTTCTGCAGAAAAGAAATTTCTCTAAGTATAGGAAGTATTTTACAAGCAAACTCCTCTAAAAAATGAATTTTTTTTTTATGCAATAATTTTTTCCAAAACTTGTAGTTGAACGTGTTATTTGTACCATTTTGTGATCATTAACATTCGCTTTCAAAACATAAATTATTCCAACACTTGTAAGCAGTTTAGTAAATTTTTAATTTGTCTCTTTTCTATAGAAAATTCAAGAATGTTATTCATGTAATGTATTTCATTGCATTAGATCTTTCTAGTTTCAATAATTAATAAAATTATTTTGCGTTTCTTATACCTCATTTTCAAATTGAGCGGGCTGATACTATAAGTATTATTTCAGATCGTATTATTCGTATTTTGAAATTAGTTGATGATTGCAATAAATAATTTAAAAATCGATGTATTGAGTAATATAGATATATTATTAAATTGATATTAACAGATATTTTATCATATTGCAGCTTTAATTTTTATTTCCTTAAGCCTTTGGCAGAAGTATAGATATTTATGACACAAAAACTCTCCATTTGCCATTCAGACGTGTCTCAATATTTACCAATAACTAATATTTCGAGTTTTATTTATATATATTGAATACTACTCAGACTGATTTACGATACTTAACTCAATTTTTTTTATTTCACTAACTAAGAGGAATAAAAATTATTAATTTAACTGAGAGGTATAATACTAACAAAATTATTTCTTCAATAAAAAAAAACTTATTTTTCTATATGATTAAATACTTAAAAAGTAAAGTAAAAGAAAAATGTTAATCTTTTCAATATAGTCAAAACCATTTTAGATATATATATATATAAAAACTGCTCTTTTAAATATTATTCATTAGAGAAATACTTATGATTGAGTTAAACTGGGTCCCTAAGATTTGACAGACTTTGGAAGGATTAATAATTATAGAAAGTAATTTCAAGTTATTGCTTTATATATAAGCTACTTAATAAATAATACTGAAAATGTATAGGTTGAGAGAATTCGCTTTTTGTACCCACCTCTATCCGGATTTAACAATATTATTCAAAAATATCAGAGTATTTGTTATTTCCAGAATATTTTAGCAAGGAACTGTATCCTTAAAAAGTCTCGAAATGAATTTCAAATTTACTTTGAGGGAAACAAAATCTTTTTTATTCCTATAGCAAATATGTTCTAATAAATGAATATCTTAAAGATATATGAATAATTAAGTTCAAAAAAAAACGTTTTTGTCACCATTGACGTTTCCATTAAACACTGGTATGGTATCGAATTTTAGTTCCACATTTTCACGATTAAAATCAGAAAAGTATTGAAGACAAAAATATTTTTAATACTTTAAAACCCATCACTGATGAAAACTTACACTAAAGTCAGAGAAAAACTGAAATTGACTTTTTTTTTTCTTTTCATTTTGTTGTGTACATAGGAGTACTTTTTTTTTAATTTGGAAAAAGAAATTCCGATTTTTACAATATTTGACAAAATAGATGAATGATATTTTTGAAGTAAATGTGATTTACCTGTATTTACGGAATATTTGTGTCCTTATAGAACTTATGTACACATCTAATCAATAAAATTTTTACCTTCTATTACTCACTTTGATCACCTTTACCCTCCAACAGCAATAAATATCCTTTACCTCACACCCAGGAACCGATTTTCAATCACATTCGCCTCCTAAAGATTCTTAAACTGAATTAAACTTTTAAAAGCGCCAACAAAAAGAAGCAGCAGCTAGTTAACTGCGATCGCAATTTTGGGGACGAACCGGATTTCCAGGTATAATTAATCAAGCTTTTGTTCGAATGTCGACAGCTCTTGGTTGAAAGCAACGGCAGGTTTTGCTTCGATCGCAAGCAAATGGCGGAAACGCTTTTCCAATAATTGATTAGAATAAAAACGCTTTTGTTGCGTCAGCTAGACAAGTTTTGGGTAAAACCGATATATTGTTATGAATCCAAATCATTTCCCCATGTCCTACTTAGGGGTATAACTGACTAGGTTTCGCTCATTAGTAACTAATGTATACCACCACAGGCAAAACAGATGAGGATGGTCTGTAATTCAATCAATCTTCACAGGAATATCGTTGATTTGATTTGTGGAAAAATTTGTTTTGGGAACTTTCTGAACAGAAGAGAAATATTTTTATTTTATGAAAGGTCTTTGTTGTTATAGTATTAATGCTGATAATATTTTCACTTCGGGAAGAATATATCATTAAATTTATATATGTGTACATTGGAGTCGGTTATTTCAGAAACAGGACATAACTTTGACTAGATAAATAAAAAAAGATAATCAAATTACTGTTACAGAATAATAGGATAATGTCAATGATGGTCTATGATATATATGCTATATAAATAAAGAAAAATAAAACTTCATTCAGATTTAAATGATCTAAAATTTAATATTTCAGTATAAAAGATAACAATAAGTAACATTAAAATTTTATCGTTTGTAAGATTCTAAATTTAATTTTATTGATTAAGGCTTCTTTTTTTTCTTTTTCAAACTAATGATTAGTCAGCAGATAAATGAGCATATGAAAGCTGACGTTTAATGCGCAGGAGCCAAATCTGGCTTTGTTGCAAAAAACAATGTGTGTCTGTGATATAGCTATTAGAAAAAATGGAGGAAAAGAAAATGTTATTAACAATTAGAGTCGAAATTAGAGAGAAGGATCGCTGGAGTATCCCAGAGGTGAGTCATCCGTGTTTACTAGAGATATTAAACTCCATGGAATCACTTGAATATTTCGGATTCACGATTTCCTTTCTAAGCTCAGAAAGATAAAAGAAAACTGTCGGATAGTTTAGCAGGAAATAAATATTTTACTTCATAAGGTAGCTTATCTTGAATTACATACTTTAAAATGCAAAGTATCTCAACCCTTAAGTGCTATAGAAGCACACATGGCATTTTCATTTTTGCTCTCTTAAATTAACCTATGAATCTTTATTTATAATACCAAACATTACGAATTTCATAGGTAATGAATGGTATTTTAACAAACATTTATAATGTTTATAAGCAAAAAGTAGTGTAAACAAAAATTGTTTTAAGAGACATTCTTACTTTTCTATTGATAATCTCTTCGAATATTTCATTTTACCGTATTTTTGAATTGTTGTCGACTTCTATTGCTTCTGTGAATAAAATTTAATATTAACGGCAGAGATTTTTAAGAATAGTTACTTGTTTACGCCGACGGCTTCTAATTACTTGAAATGAAAGGTACAGGTAACAGATGGCCCTATAATCTTTTCGAAAATTCCCTAACTGAGGGGGGAAACACCAGCAACTACGACGGAGAAGTATGTACTACTCAGCTGCTAAAAAATTACTATATCTTAATCTGCCTCAAAAAAGAAATTGCATTTCTCATCGAAACCCTAACAGCCATTTTAGCTCTGAGCAACCCCACAGACTGTTCACGAGGAATCCACTGCCACACTAAACTGGCAGAACTCTTCACCAGTAATTGAGCCCTTCAATTACAATGGGTTCTTAACTATATATTAGCCTTCTATAGTTCTTAACTATAGAAGCAGCTGATGTCGTGGCGAAGTTTGGTGTAAAGTCAATCGCACACACAACCCGAGATTCCATTGACACTCAGAAAAACATACAAACAAATCACTAAAGCTGTAAACAGTTTCAGTGAAAAAACTTTCAAAAACTCCAGTAAAGCAAAAGAGAAGAGTGCCTTGGTGCAGGGGTCGTGTTCCAAGGCTAATGGAACCTTCTTATGCGTTCCTGCATTATGATATGGCACGATTAACAACAAGCATACCTCCACCGTACCGGTTTGCTACCCGTTACTTCGGGCATCCAGTATGGACGGTGATCCCCTGAAAAGATGCCCTGAAATCGACAATCTACATCAAAAAGTTACTGGGAGGCACGGCGTGGAATTGCTAAAAATCCACGGGTGAGAGTAGACTACAAGGATGAATGATTTTTTAAGGCTAGAATGTGAATGTCATTCACTTTAAAAAGCAAACTCTTACCTACACCTTATGATTTGAGCAGTTCCTTAGACTAATACATTAATTATTGTCAAATTTTCTTTTTTAAGGATACATTCTCATTCATAAACATCGATACAATCCTATTCAACACTTTTCAATGTTAAGTTAAAAACTAACGTCCCTTTATTATCGGCATTTTCTAAAACTTTATTTTGAACTTTCAATGATACTAATTTAGGGATTGATAATATTACATGATCATTTGTTACTCAAATATTTTAAATTACTTTAAAATATTCATTTTAAGACTTTAAATAATTCAAAGATAACTTCATGATCATTAATGATAACACTTAAAAGTTAGATATTGTATTTTGTTTTCTTATAAGTTTCGATGAAATTAGAAAAAGTCAGAAAATATGAAACGCAATTTATTATTTTTAAAAAAAAATTGTAAGTTTCTAATCGTAATATTAAATTTCCTTCCATTTTCTATCTATTTTTGATACTGGGAATTTTATATTGTTTAATACCTGAACAGCATAAATTAAATGACGAGTGCAACCCCCAAATTTTTTGGGTATAAAAATTTGCATTAAAATTGTATGTTTTAATATTCTCATTCTGTAACCTTACACAGTTTCACCCAATATATTGAGGAGTACGTGGAGTATGCAAAATATAGTAAAATTTTCAATTTAAATTGGACATTGATAGAAAACCTTTTTAAGGGCTTCATAGAATGCAAAATATAACTCAATATACATACTTTACTTTGAAATGCACAAGTATAAATCAGTATAATTTCGCTTGAGAAGTAATTCATATCTAAAAGTAGCCTGTTATGTTCTGAGCATTTCGTAAAAAGCTAAGCAAATGAGTAAAGGAAACAGAAATTTTTATCATAAAATTTTAACAAATTTATTCTTTATAATATCTTTCATCTTATTATACTGATAAACCTTAGAAAACGTTTCTTAAATTGAAAAGTTTATATACCTTTATAAATATACTATAGGAAAAAAAAAGTTTTCATTCACTATTTTCTAAAAGAGCCATACTCAAACTAATCATTACATTCTCCTTGAATGTCAATCCTTCTTTTCATTTTCTGACAAATCGAAAAGTTCTCATAGATAGAAACTTTTTCCCAAGATAAAGTTTGAATCTTCTGCCTGTTTCGTGACTTCCATTTCAAACAGAGTGTTTGACATTCAGCATTGGTTACAGAAGGTCCATTCGTGATGCCATAAAAACTCAGAATGATCACTCAGTCTTCAAGAATATTTGCAGAATTTTATTTTCTATTTTTATAATTTCTGTACTTGAATACATTCTTAAGAAATTTAAATGGGACTGCTTCAGTAAGGAAGAAATATTTATAGTTATTATTGAACAAAATCACTTATTAAATTACATCGAATTAACTAAAAGGATACCAAGAATATTAATATAAAGTATACGTGATTGAACATTTTAAAATTAAATAAAAAAATTTATAGAGAAGAATAAATTAATATTTTATAATTTAATCAAATACGTGTTACATTAGAGCTAAAAAGTAATAAAAATTAGATAAAAATTAAATTTAATTAAAAATATTTATCGCAAAGTCCAGTTACAAAAATAAAGAAAAGATAATTCAAATCAAGTTATAAAATATTACTTAGTTTAATTGAATTCATATGATTAATATTCTATGAAATCAGATTTAGACAGCAAATAATTACATCATAAATCTAAACATTACTTAAAAAGTAATGAAATCAGCAATAAATATTTTTACAATTTGAAGTTAACAGATTGATTTAAATATAAATTTGAATGAAATCTGATTAAAACACGATGCTGATCTCAAAATCAAAAGATACTGCACTCATATATATATATATATATATATCCTTAATTCCTCGTTCTTCTAATCAAAAATTTAAAATCTGAATTATATTTATTCAGCAGGCAGCCGTATTAATCTTATTTCATACGAATCCCTTAAAATAGGATTTGAATCCCTGATCTTCAACTAATAAAACATATTTTCCATTTAAAAATGGAAATGAAGTATTACAAGAAAATGGAACAGATATTTCTATTTATTTGAATAAATTTGTCGTAAAAGCAGAAAATATGGCTTATTAACTGAGTAAATTAAATAGGAATGTAATTAACATTTTCCGTCTCATTTATGATCACCAATTTAAATTTTAAATGCAAAAATGCACTGTTTAAAAATATTATTAAATATCAGCTGCAAATGCTTATATATTTTCTAAGAAATTCAAATAGGTATTAATTATAAAAAGTTTAATCATAAATAAATACATAACAATGCCTTAAGTTTTTCGAAAATTCTTATTTGAGAGATGCAAATAGATTGGGATGCACATATTATTACTCTTTACGTACTCTTATAAATTAAATATTAATGTTGATTTGTTTCATTTCAGGAAGTCGTAGTAGAAATAACACAATATATTGTAAAGTTTTAATTATAACTAAAATATAATCAAGGTAAAAATTTATAATTTTTATTCATTATTCTTAAGATTTTTCTAAATAGTCAGCATTCAGAGTTATACCTTTTTTCCAGCATTTCTTGAACTTTCGAAGACGGTCATTGGTGAAATCAGCACCATGAACTCTTATCCTTTCCGTACATATTGCCGGTTACTTCGATCCTACCTCAGCTGTCCGAACCAAATAAATTATCATTAATAGCTTTATGTTGTACTTAAGATCAATCAATATACACAATAAATTTTATCAAAATGTGTAGGTTATTTCATAGCAATAATTAAAACATTATGATACCTTCCGCGTCTATAGAAAATGAATTTTGAATTAAAAATTATAAAATTTTATTTAAATTCAAAATATTTTAACATATCACAAACAGAATAAATATGTAAAGTGCTAAAATGTTAATAACAAATACTTTAAAATACTTATGTATCAGCATGTTCGTTCCACTAAAATGATTTTGTACACAGTTTGTATCTTTTTATCCACCTTTGATACAATATCTTTGAATATTATGAAAATTTGTTTGAAGCAAAAAAAAATGTAATTTTTACCAAGCAGCTCAATTTTGAGGATAAAAAAAATTGCTATATTTTAATAACATTCAGATCTCTTTAATTAAATTTTATAAGTAGCAAAATATTTTTAAGACATGCAAATTTTCATCACTGATTCATTCTACTTTTATTAATGACGCTCTCAGTAGAATTATGAGGACATTTAAATTATCTCGGTTAAAGTCTGATGCACATACAAACTGTCGATTCTCCAAGTTCTCATATTAGCACAGTATGAAATTTTGAAGTGTATAGTGCTAGATAAGATGTCGTCCTCGTCTTTGAACCCGAGTTCAAAATTACAAGAACCAAAACCTATAGCCCTTGTGTATTGTTTCTTAGTGAGAAGTTAATAAACAATCCTTTAATAAAACAATTTTAGACAACGGTCACTATGTTTGAATGTTTCTTTTAATATATAAAAGTCTGTCAATACCATTTGAACTTTCTTGTGTTATGCATTTTAATATACTGTACGTATGAGTTCCACTAATAGTAGTTGTAGTTATGTTTTTACGTCAAAACATGTTGCAATGTCTATATATTCCGCATCCATTTTAGATATAAAAATCACAATAACATTTCTTGAGTATATTAAACTATTTTAATGCAATGTATTACTCACCTTTTATTCGTCAACAAAATTTCTAAGAATGGTATTTAATATGAAATAATTAAAATTTCTATAACATTCAGTTGAATTCATTACAGATCTAATGCTTAAAACAGATCCAAATGTTTGAATATGATTTATTTTCTAAATTAAGTTTAAATGCATAGAAAAAAATATAATTGCCCTAAATGAAATGTATGTAAGTTAATTAAGTTCTTGCATGCATTCTTTTTTTATGTGACATTTCAATTAAATTTCACATTAAACTTAAGGATTTGTATGAGCACTTAATTTTAAGTCAAAATTACCTTGAAAATTTTTGACTTAAACAAAATAGAGCAGAATAGAGGGATAGGGTTGTAAATTTTTGAGCCGACAAACGAAGTTTGAGTAATGTTATCTGGAAAAGAAAGCTCAATTATTTTCCTTAACTTTCAAAGCATTTTTTAGTCTAAACATATAAATAAAAAAATAAATTTATTAAGGGTGAAAAATATTTAAATGTTTACCTTATTGTAAATAACCAATAAAAAAATTAAATACTTTATATTCTATGCAATCTAGCCCTTCATCTTTCTCATCCAGTAATCCAAACTTTTTACACTCAGACAAAAGATTATTACATATTTTATGTTTTTATTTACAAACACGATGCGCATTTTATGCTTTTTGTTTCAACGGAATATAATGCAGGCTATCAAAATGAAACAATGCTTTTTTTAGTTATAATTTATTTTGTGCGTTTGGCACTTCATTTGCGTATATTGTGTTGAATGTTATACAATAACATGTTTTTCGTTTTAAATGCGTTACCATTAGTGATTTTTAGTAATATAAATATTTCGTAATGCAGCAATACTATTGTGATAAGTGTTCTGATATGCTGTAATGCTATTGGATAGTGCTTGAGGAATGATGTACAGCTATTGGCTGCTGGAGAAATAAGTGAAACTAGCTGCTAAATGGTGACTCAGAAAATTAGTAATGGGAGTTCAGTGATGAGTGGTAAAATTTCTATTGGTTAGTAAAAAGTGGCTTATACAACTGATATAAACTGTCCTTGGTGTGACGCAATTTGGCATTAAGTTAGGTGTTTGGAACATGTCCGAAGTGAGATACATTCCCAGGCAAGTCTCTGCATATTTCCAGGCAATATGCAGAGATAGTGTTGCCATCTAGTGATCAAATCTTGGGGAAGATTTCAGTATTTAGTATTCTTTACCAATTGAGGAATTGTTTTTCAATCCGCAGCGGAGGGGGTTGTTTACATTAGGTGTCGGACTCGGGTTTAAAATGACATTTTTTTAGTATGTACGAAATTTGTCCGGGGTGTGCCTGAAGCACGCCTTGAACAACAGGCAGCTTGGCATTCCTTGCCGGGTCCCTTATTAGAAGCATTTCACTCCTTTAGTTGTTGAAGAGAGCCGCTCAAATTATATTGAAACAAAAATTCAAATTACTTGGAAAAATACACAGTTGTTGATTTTCTGCAATATGAACAAAGAACTTTACACATAACTGTCTTTATAAATAACGTTATGTGATAGTGTCCAAATGTTTAATACGTTGACTTTTAAACACGACGATATCGTTAAATGCCAAGACATTATTTATTGTCAAAGTATAATTTATGTGTTATACAAAAGAGTCTAATGTTATAAAGATACTTAATTAGACAGTATTCATACATTTTACGAAGAAACTTTACTTTCTGACCTTTTCTGCTATGTGTGAAACTTAACTTACATCAGCCAAGTCAAATATTTTCCCTCCTCATGACATGAATATTAATATGTTGAATTATTCATTAAAACTAATTATTGTTACATTAAATAATCCTTTTCAGAATGTTAAATATTATGTAATTCATGACTGTAAAATATTCAGCAGAAAATATTTAATTACTTAATCTTTTGAAACACTTTTTATCAAATTTTAATGACTAGAATTTTAAAAAAAAACGCATTTGCTTTAGTTCAAATAAGATTTTTTTTTATAAAAAAAATGTTTTCTTTGATGCGTTTTATAAATTTTGAAACATTTTTATTTTAAATGGGAAGTTACAGAAAAACGTGTTTTATCTCCTGTCCAAAGAAAAATATAAAGAAAATGGATTATATTTAATCTTATTTTCTTAAATATTTACCTAGGCTTTCAAAGAATTTTTGAAAGTCAACTTGAATAAACATCATAAAATTCCTTTAATGTCCATCTGTTTTATCTTTCGAAATATTTTGTAGACAAAAATAATAATAAAATCTTCTTTTCGTTCTTTGAAAAATTGTTAACACTTTCAGTAAAGGCTGCTAATTTCCCGAGACAAACATATTTTTACCTGTATATTTTTCTATAAATTGTTACAAAACTTGGTATAAAATGGTAAAAAAGTATATTTCCTCTGTTATACGTGTAAAGTGTCTTAGAATTTTATAATTTCGAATATAATTGTCATGTAATGAATTTTTTAACTTTCAATAGCTAGTAAAGATTGTAAATATTATAAAATTTAATATATAACAAAAGTTGGGTTGCTTTTCAGAAATTAAAAAGGGATTTAAGAAAAAGTACAATCAATTAAAATAACCAGATTAAAAATGTTTACACAATTTTTGATCATAATTATGTTTATTACATAATTATGAATCTACAGTAATCAATGCGAACACGTTTTTTTAAAATAAGCAAGAAAATAAATAATGGTGTATAAAAAGAAAAGAATGTTTCTGTCAAAATGACAGTTGAAATTTTTGTTCTATTATAATATCATTGAGAATTAAAAAGTAAGCGGAAGGACGATAATAATAAAAATAAACTTTTAATGTCAAATTAATTTGGTTTTTAATATTAAACTTGTACATAAATAGAATAAGTCACAATTTAAGTAACTTTAAATGTAGATAATGTTTGATTTAATACTGCCATTTTAGTTTATGGTACATTGTTTACTTAAATATAAAATGTATTGTTTAGTTTTACTTAAAAAAAACTCAATAAATTAAACTGAAATTTTAATTATTATAACTTCAGCTATCATTTTTTCATATGGCTGAGGTAGCAAAAGAGTCATAGTCTCGGATTCAACGCCGGCGCTTTTCGTCAAGTCATGGGTCCGTACCCTGATACCACCAAAGACGCGTCATGTAGCGGGCTTATCGCGTTAAATAGGGTTGAGGTCCCAAGTCCTCCCGTGATGGGATATAGAAGTTTAGATATAGAGTTACCAACTCAGATTTCATCCTTGTCACTTAACCGTGGTGCAAAATTACCAAGTCCATCACCAGTAACCATGGTGTTGATTCTCTGTGCGACATTAAAAAATAATCACATCAGTTTATGGTACATTTAAAAAGCCATATGTAATTAAATATACCCCCCTAAAAGAAGAAATGAAATATGCACAAATCCTTATTGTACTCTTGTAGAATGTAAAGAGGTGCAAGACGGATGCCTGTTGAAAAGAATTGTTCCTTTTGATCGTTTTGAATTGCGCTTTTTTCCTCTGCCGTAACATCGTAATTGTTACAATCGTAATAAAACTCCCAACAGAGGGGCGACAAATATTCCAATAACAGATTTCGCAAAAAAATCCGTACAAAGACGAATTAATAACAAAATAATTTATTACGAATAAATCATGAGCTAAAGTGAATCTAATTTAGTCAAGTATGGCCATTTAAATATAACACATCGTCTGATAAGTTCCCAGTCTAATGAAGAAAACACAACCTTTTCAGTCATATTCAATTTTATTCATCAACATAGTCTTTCTCAAGAGCGATACAATCATTCCAGTACTTCTCTAACATTTAGATATCTTTCTTGAAGAATGATTTATCTTTGGCCTCAAAATAGGCGTTTGTTTCGAATATCACCTCCTCATTCGAGCCGAATCTTTTTCCGGTGAGCATTTTTTTAGATCTGTGAACAGGTAATAGTCTCTAAGGGCCAAATCTAGAGAATAGATGGGGAGGGATGCGGAAGCAATTTGAAGTGTAATTCGTGCATTTTTTCCATCATAGCCAAAGATTTGTGTCACGGTGTGTTGTCTTGGTGAAAGAGCACTGTCTTTCTTTGCATATGGAGCTATTTCAAGGCAATCGATAAACAAAATACCGTACGCATCCCAAAATATGGAAATATGAACGCCATACTTTGCCAGCACACTGTTTCGTTTTGGGCAAGGTTCTCAGGTTGCTATCCACTCAGCTGACTGCCGATTTGACTCTGGTGTATAATGGTAGATCCAAGTTTTGTATATCGTTACGTATCGACGCAAAAAAGTCTCTTTCATTTGGCCGAAATAGCTTCAAACTGAGCTCGAAATCATTCACTCGCTGTTGTTCTTGGTCTATTGTTAGCACACGCGGCACCCACTTTGAAAACAGCTTTCTCATATACAAATGTTCATGCAAAATAAAGCCTACGTGTTCCTTTGATATATTTCGAGTGTCAGCTATCAACTGCAATTTCACTTTACGGTTTGTCAAAACAATTTTGTGAACTTTTTTGATATTTTCCGGTATAACTACCTCTTTTGGGCGACCAAAGCGTAGCTCATCATCGGTGTTCGTACGACCACTTTTAAGTTCAGTAAACCAATCAATAGTGGTTGATTTTCCTATTGTAGAGACTGGATAACAGTTATCAAGAAATGCTTTCGTTTCAACTGTGTTTTTTCCTGTCAAAAAACAATGTTTTATCAACACACGAAATTCTTTTTTTCAAAACTTCACTTGAAGATGCGTGAGAAAAAAGCAGCGCACTATTATCTATCAAAGAATTCACAAGATTATTCTCTCTAGAATTCCTTTTATTTCGTGTAATTCTAGTTTATTTTCAAATAATAAAACCTTAGCTTACCGTGTCATTCATTCCAATTCAAACACATCTCGATTATAGCAGACTCGACTCCTATTACTTTGATCAAGAATCATTCACATCCTACTTTCAACACAAACGATTAATTATGATGTTTCACCCTAATCTACAACATATGTCAGCTTGTCGTTATCATCTACCTCCCTTCTATTTCCTTTCAATTCTACTTCAGTTTTATATCACAATCTATAACTCAATTGACGACACTTCCTACCTTCATTTAATTTAATTAATCATATTTCATTTTGTTTGGCAAGGAGTTGTTACTTTAAACTGTCCAAATTGCTAAAAAGTCTCCTAGGTTAGTGAACACAAAATCGCGAATAGTCCAATGATACAAGTTGAAATTTTTATTCATGTCCGTTGTCGTCATATACTTCCTAAAGATCGTCAAATGCTCCAAACTGACGAGATATGAAAAGTTTTACAAGTGTTGCATTGAAACATTCAGTAAGGAGTTTAATAAAGACTCACAAGTATTGCTATATTTAATGTTATCCATGACTCCAAAAAATAAAATTATATAGTATTAAAATTTCTTATGCTCATTCTTTAATATATAAATAATATATACATTATGTAAAACATTTCAATCTTAATTAAATATATAATGCTTGAATTTAAAGTAATACACATTGACTATTTCCTTATAATACATTCCAATCACAAAGAGATTGGGCTTGGATAAAGTTCACATATACACAACAAAGCAAATAAGAGATTTAAATAAAACTACTAAAAATAAAACCCGAATTAATTACTTTGAAAACTCCAGTAGGTTCATACTCATTTATCATTATATTCCACATATCAATCTAAAACAAAGCTAGGCTTAGAAAAAATTTAAGCTAAGTGACTGATCCTGAGTATGTGTGTGTGTGTCTCTCTCTCTCTAGTTAAATGGGAAATAAATTAAATTCCTTCCTTTAATTTCTTTCGTATCGACTGTCTTACAGTTCAACTAACTTGAAAACAAATTGTGAGAGAGAGGCAGTTTGTTTCGATCTATTTTCAAATAAGATTCAGTTCTTTTCAAATGAATATTTATTGTTTTGCTGTTTTGTTTTCTCTTCGGAACTGTAGAATGTAAACGAATACAGTTTGAGGAGATTATTTTGCATAGCATTGCTTTCTTTTCGCTTCTGTTCGATGATATTATGCCTTTATGTACTTCAATTTAAAGAAATTATGAGGGGAAATTTTCAAATATATTTATTTTCAATTGTCTTTTGTCATTTTATCACTAAATCTTTAATATTATATTTCTCCTTTCGATGATAATTCTTGAAATTCTTATACTTCACATAAAATAAATATATAATATAATTATTTATATTTGAATTATTTCTATTACATTAGTAGAAAATAAAATCCTAACACAAAGGAGAAATTAGCTCAGAAGAATTAAATTTTGGCGAAATACTTGTCTAGGTAGCATATTTATTAGATCAAAGATTCAAGGTCATTAGTTAAATTATATGAGTGAAAGCTAGTCAAATATGATGCTTTGCTGACCACTGTAGTTACCAGGATTTCAAGTCCAAATATGCAAACGCGCATGCTTTGTATAGTTCTGGCGTTTTATGTCATTTCGTGAGAAAGAATTCCATAGCATTTGCACTTGGTCAGCCAATTTAGAAACGGACCATGCTAGTTGTGAAGGGAGCTAGAATTGCTGTCAAATAATGCCTCATACGTGCTCAATGGATATACATCAGGTGACCTCATAAACATGGGCAGCATACTGACACTCAAATAGCACGTTGAGAACTGTAGAGGTACGAGAACAAGCCTTGGCATTTAGGAATACGGTGTTTAAAAACCCAGGATCAGTGTTGGCGGTGTCGAGAAGGTCCTGTGCAAAGTCAAAACGGAGGTCTTTTTGTTCCGGCGATAACAATTTGGGTACGAATTTAGCAGCCACATGTTCAAATCTTCACGCAAAATTGCATGTGCAGAATCTTTATTCACTCCAACCTCTTCTGCAATCTCCCGCACTGTCAAACGACGATCTGCCATCACCAAATTTCGAATCCTCTCAACATTATCTGCACTCCGAGCAGTTTGGGGCCTGCCACAACGCTGCTCACTCTCCGCTGATGTGCGGCTATCTTTGAATCGGTTGAACCACTTCTTAATTTGTGTTACACCAACACCTGCTGAATCTTACGAATTGTTTGGCTTTAAAAATCACCAAGCTTTTGACAGAATTTGATGCAGTATCTTTGCTCTATTCGTTCAGTCATCTTGCGAGAAAACTAAATCTGACGAACTCTACGAACAGCACCTCACTTGAAGACCACCAGCCAGCGACTTGCACAAGCGAACGCGGTGAAAAAATTCATGTATGTGCAATAAGGTTCCTCCTTCCACCATGCACTGTGGCGCACCCTTAGAATAACTACTTTGCGCGGGAAAAATTAAGGTCGGGTACTTTTTAGACAGGACTCGTATGCCTTCTTGGCAGCACCACTGGTTTTATCTCCAGCCTGTTGTACAATTTTGCTATCATGGTGCTTGGAATTACGACAATTGCGTTCCTGTTCTAAAAGGAAATTGCTCCCATGTCAAAAATCTTGATGGTGTCTACATAGCAAACATTTTGATTTCAAGTGCTGACCTGGCCTCCTTCCAACGAACATATGGGTATTACTGGTACCAAGACAGAAACGATTTTTATTTGAGCTCTATTTTAATCGTTAAAGAGTTCTAGCTTGAGACCAATGAAGTCTCTCAGGCGGTAATGATTATGATTTAGTGGATGGGAAGCTACAAAGCGTCAGGTTTGGAGATGTCCATCAAGAAATAATTTGTTAAAGTTCGCTGCATCATTCTAATAACAAGTGAAACTCGAATTTCTTCTGTAGGGGGCGCTACAATCATGCGACGAACACTGAGTTTATCTGTCTCAGTAATGGTTCATATGTACCTTAGCCTTCAGTTCAGCCTTTTTGAGATAGTGCCTTCCTATAACCACTACAAGCAACAGTCATAAACAACGTATTCATCCATTCTAAGTCTCTCTTCATCATCATTAAAAGGAAATCTACGTTCTCGTGGACCTATTACATTTTATCTTATAAACTCAGTAAGCTTCTAATTCTGTTTTCTTCATCTTCTTAAGGCATTATTGTCTCATATATAACTTACAATGCTCACGCGCGTCTAATCCGGAAGATAAATAAAACTCACAAAGATTATATCGCGTATTTAAAACAAACAAGGGCTTTCTTATGAGGAAACACGTCTCTGAAATTTTATTTATCTAGAACATCTCCTTCTTGCTTTTGAGATTTTATATCCCACCGGAGAAACTCGAAACAAAAAGAGAAAATCTGAGAAATTCGAAAGAATATGAGAATTAAAAAAAAAACACTTTTTCAAAGATGTTTTAAAACTTTAATTCTTCAAATATCATGAAAGAAAAAAAAATCATAATCACCTTTTTTGTTTTATATTCTCGTACAAGAATATTGAACATATTTGGTGAATTTGCATGTCATTGCTAAAGTAACAGTCTTATTTAAATCAAAGCAGAAAAACATGCATTTGAAAAATTCGTAATAGTTTTTGAGAAAGATATTTGAAACACGGTAGCAATGGTATATATAACAGATACTAATTTAAACAGTAATGCTTATTTTTGTAGTAGACAGCTTGCCACGAATTGCTTTAATCATCATTGGATTGCATTAATTTTTTTATTCATGCGGTGTTTTTATCAGCACAAGAATATTCAAATAAATTAAGGCGCAATGATTCAATTTAATCTTATGGTTACAAGAACTGGAAGAAATTTTTGATTGGTATTTATGTCATTAACATAAGTTCAAAATAGACTTAAACACATTAAATATATGCTTTAATCGTTTAAAATGTTTTATCTAAAGTGACTTATATTTTTGATGTACCCTTTAAAACTGTATTGACCCTTAAAAATCTGGTAAATAATTGTTAATAAAGTTAATTAAATATAGTCTCTAATTATAAACAGAAAAAGTACCATGTTTAATAATCTAAAGAAATATACCGAGATATTTTTATACCCATTCCCCATGCATGCAGTATAGCAGACGCTAATGTAACGCTAAGCCCATACAAGATGTCAGTTTGCGGGTGGTAACAATTATTCGCGTATCCTCTAAACTAGGCCTATCCAACACTAATGAATTTTCGGGCTGCTTTAGCAGCGCCTTTTATTCCGGCTGGCCGCATTATGTATGTATATATATATATATATATTGAAAATTTATGAAAGAATAATTTAAAACATTTAAAAAGACAAAAATCCAGAAAGAAATGTAAAAATGAAAATTAATTTTGACTCTTCATTTACATATAATTAATTTTGACTCTTCGAACAAAAATTCAAAATTCAATTCTCGCGTTAAAAACTACTACTATTTTCACCTCTTGAATCGCGGAAACCCTCTCCCAAGCCCCATTAGAGAAATCAAATACATTCTGAAATAAATTAAAGGAAATTATATTTTATTGAATTAAATTTAATTTTACGAAACGTAATATATAAATAATTATCCTAAATTTACAACATAATGCTGGTTCTAAATTATTAGCCATCAAAAAACACCGAGTACTCTGTCTGGAACCATACGCTTCTGGATCAAATATATTAGGCTTAATGCAGGAGGACTGCATGTTGCTATTTCACATGATCCGTGTGTTGCACTCCCTCCCTGCGAGTAGTAAAGCATACCCGGGCTGTTCAGAAGGTTTTCTGGTTAGGTATTCGTGTATATAGCCCACTCACTCAAGAGAGCCAGCCCGATTTTTAAAATGAACTCAACTTTGTGGTCGTATCTGAAAAAGAATGTAGGAAACAATTATGACAATAGTTCAGTCAATAAGGTGAGATAATCCCATTGTAATGGGATATGATAAGAACGACTCATGGTAGAATCTTCTTTGGTTCTTTTATGCACGATAAAAGTTTAAATTTTTGTTCATATCACCCAGCTTCATAGATCACAAGTTGACACCGGGAGAGCTACTTGTGGTCTGTGGGGCGATGATTGGCAAGGTCTGCTCTAAGCGGATAAACTCTTTAGAATCATAATACAGTAATATTAATCAGAGTGTAAGCTTTAGCACCCACACAAGGAACAGAAATTTCTTTTATTGGAAAAATTTTCTAAGTCAACTTTTATCTACTGGGATATAATATTTCCCGATTGGCTGTAGCTTACACATACTGATTCACACACCTACCATCTCTAACGGTAAACCACCAATAACATATCGGTTAAGAATGAAATAAAGCTACTCAGTGGACGATAGCGAAAGCTTGATGCTTTGCTGAAAATGATACCTTAACTAGTCTTCATATAAAATTTAATATTTTGTAAATTTAATTTTTTTTAAATGCAAGCAATAATAACGTAATTTTGTAATACCTCAATTTGAATTCTAGGCACGAAAACCTCCACATCTGAAAAGGAAATCAAGATTAAAAGTCGAGAGGCTTAAGTATTCGAGTCAAAAATTGACATTCTACAATTCAATAACATTTCACTTAATATAATTTCTTATTTCCTTTCATGAAACTTGCTTCTTCAATATCAATAAGTCACTCGCTTTATTCCTAAATATTGAAAACTTAATTAAATTCGCTGTATTTTAATTTAGGGTAAATAATTTTTTCTTGGATAGATGAATGTGCATTTATATTCAAATTCGACATGTCTTGCTACTTATTCAGTATCTGCAATTGTAAATAACTGCATTCTCCTCAATAGGATTAGAGTGGCTGTGGTAGCTTAGTAACCATGGTCGCGGACTTGAGGCCCGCGTTGTTTTCGTCGAGTCGGGGGCGAGATGAGGCTTATAAATATCTGTCGTGCAGAGAGTTTGATGTCCAATTAATTTGTTTGTGTTACCAAGTCACCTCGTTAGTGTGGTTTGAAAGTTTAGAGAGGCTGGTGCCAGGACAAGTAACTTCCTCGTCATTTTTTTGGCCGAGGCTCAAAATTACGAGGTCTACCACAAATAGACCTCGTGTTGTTTTTTAGTGCGACGAAAAAAACAGTCACTCAAGATTATTAGATTTTTGAAGATCCTTCAATAAATTATTAAATGTGAAACTCCATAAAGTAATAAAATTTCGAAATGTTTATTGTTTTTTGTACTATTCAGTCTATTTAAGTTTATAAATGCTAATAAATTGCTGATTTTAGGAAAGTTTATTCCAGATAATTTTATTGTTTTTCTTAATAGTCAGTTATAAATTTTTAAGTAACATAAAATTTGTAATTTTAATCTGTGAATATACTTTGGTATGATGTTTCTAGAAAGCAACGTTAAAACATTTACCCACAAATACGATATTGTGTTTTTGTTGGGTAATAATAAAAATATTTTTATCAACTGGAATAAAAAAAATAACATTTTTTTATCACAGAATAAAGTATTCATTGTAGTTTATCTCTCTTTTTTTAATATGTAAATAACTTGCTACAAATGAATTAATTATAAAGGCTAGCTGGATGAAATGAAAGCAAATTTTAAATTCGGATTACATGAAACGGTTTACAGATGTTGTAAATTTTGAATTCGATATGATACATAATAACCCTAATCTACTTTAAAAAGTTTCATGATATTAAGTATAATTTAAGAAAATAAAAATTGTACATGTTTCCCCAAGAATACATTTTCTGTGTGTTGGATACTGGGAGTTCTATTGCATTTTTTTAATGCAATGACAGCCAATTCTTAAATTAATTGAAAAATTAAGGTAATTCCTAATGAAACTAGTGGCAAAGTTTTACTAGAAGCTGCTATTGCTAATCATAAAGAAGAAAATCAGTATTTCAGCCAACGCAAAACAATGAAGCTGATAATATATTTTCCTGTCTAAAAAGGCTCTCCTTTTGTTAGAAACACAAAAATGTCAGAATATTTCAAAATTAAAAACTGTGTAACTTATGCAATACACTGAACTACCATTCACCCGTTTTCTCTCATGAATAATTAAAAGAATAAACATTTTTCTCATTAATCTCGCAAAAGTTTAGAAACATAAATCATTTTGACAAAATTGTTAATCATTTGAGGCAAACTTTAATTCATCGAGAACGTCAAGAGTTATAGACTGTTTATTAATCAATAAAAGAACTGTTGACATGTGCCCTGAAAACATCAGAATGTTGCTTATAATGGAAGTCGCTTTCTTTCTGCAGAATCTTTACAAACTGCGGGTGCTTTTTATCTTCAACTGAGAACCTAACGTCGACACCATCTAAAATAAATTATAACTTCCAAAAACAAAATATTTTTTTTTAAAATTGCTATTTATTTTCTGTAATATCATGAGTTTATCACGTGCAATCTATCCCGTATATGTGAAAGCCTTTGAAACCAGATGAATAATTCTCATGAATATCATAGGTACACTGCTAAACAAGAGGAAAAAAATTTAATTTATATATAATATACATTAGATTCTCATGAAGTTGATTCTCCTAATAAGTGTGCATGAAGAATATCTTTTTTTTTATTTGAAAAGCGACCTGAATGTTTCCATAATAACATTAATTCGTACTTATTCGTATTTTGAAAATTTATTTTGTTTACTGAAGTGATTTACTGATATTTCTAATATCTATTAATACATGGAAAACAAGTGGATGAAAGATCTTTAAGAATATCATTTGCTTGATCATTAAACGTTAGTCACTCCTCTTACCATTAAGGGCATATGGTATTTTCCCCTTTTTTTAAGTTTTTATGTTTCACCTACATAAGATCTAGAAATCAATCCAAAATGCAATAAATTTTTTATTTATATTATTAGCATCACATGCCTAATAATAAGGTATAACTTTATTTAAAAATAAAGTAAATCATCCATGCAGAATATTCTCCTGTTAGCTAATTAATTTTAAGCCTGTAAACCAGCATCATTTAATTATTTTTACTGTCATTTCTTAATAACATATTATACTTAAGAACTGCAGTGGAAGTTAAACATAAGAAATTTATATACAAGAATTGTAATGATTCATTTCCAGTTTCAGTCAATTTTATCTAGTTATCACTTTACCAAATGAATGAATATTTCTTTTTATTTTCTAATTAATTTGCCAGAAAATAACAGTAACAAATCTTAAATATAAGTAAGCTCTTAAGAATCAAAAGAAATTAAAACTTTTTTACACATTTCTCAAATATGTTTCATTATTTGATACGATCTCTAGGAAAGTAGTTTTACATAATTTTAACAGTTTTTTATCGAGTAAAACATTAAAATTTAAGAAGTATCAATGTAATTTAATAATATTTTTCACAGACCTAAGGTCAAACCCATTAGTCATATTTAAAAATCACAACACTGAGTTTATTCAGACGTCTAAGCCTATGAGAGAAACAAGAATCTATTAATAAATAAAGCAACACACAACATCGTGTGCAGCTTTTTCGATTTCACGCCAAAAGCCACAAAAATACTTTAATTTGAACAAGATGTCACCCAGCTTCCGTCTTCTAACATAAAGCCCCGCCACATTCAGTAATCCGCACTCACATTTGTAAACCTTCTTTTTCAACTAAATAAGGCTAAGTGCTGTTAATGCCGCTGGCCGTAGACACTTGAAAGCATCGCGCATTACAAACAATTTTTAGATTTTTGCTCTCGCGCATTCTTGAGGAAGAGTACAGCATAATGGATTGCTCAAAGGCTGCGCCCAGTCTTTTAATGGATCTTCGTCCTTTCAGGCAGTAACACAAAATATCTGGGAGCCGACAGATTCAGTTCCGTTGCATTGTTTTGTAAGAACAATTTCGAATTCTCCAGGGCTTAGGGAAGCTATTAGTAGCAGAGATAATTCCTCTTCGAAGCGAGTAATGTTTGAATTTAAAATGCGATGAGGACAGTAGTGTTTTTGTTTTGTCAGACATATGTGCTTTATGGGCTTTTGTGTTGTAACTGCATCTGAGAATCGATAAATACTTAAGGGAGGGGGTTTAATTATCATGAAGGCAGCGATAAAACACAAATATCTAGCGAAATACTGTTCTTTTGCTTTATATGCATTTTAATTGCCATTAATCGAGAATAAATAGTCGATTTAAGTTAAAATCTCTCAAGGCATTTAGTGATTAAAATTGTTTAAACAATATTAGTATTAAAATGCGGGAAAGGTTTAACATAAATTAAATCAAAGCAATGATATCTTATTTGACTTAAGATTTGTGCATCATGATTATTGTCTTTAAATAAATATTTTTGTTAGTTTCATTGTAATATTAAAATAATTTTTTTCGATAAAATTTTGTTATTTATTCTGAGGAATTCTTTCATGAATTCATTTGAATTCAAGTATAGTTAGAAATCGTCTAATTTATTTGTTAAAAAAACTAAACAAAAAAACTAGAATCTCTAAATGAATTTCACTAAATTGTATGAAATAGAAATTGGCGTTATTTACTGAATATAAGATATCAATAAACATTGAAATCAATGAAATCTATATAGGTTACATAATTTTGTTCTGGATCGAATGAGGCAAATCCGGCTCACTCGGTGAGGTCAAAGAAGGGAAAATCTAAAGTTCTTCGTATAAAGTGTTTTTGTCTGGAGCTTGCATAATATATATTCTCATTCTAGAAGAGTATTGTGCTACACTTTATGATTTCAATACAGCTTGTGGCATTTCCTAAAAAGGTTTTGTCTTTCCTTAGTAAATGGTTTCACCACACTTGTATGGCTCTATTCTCATTTTGTAAGATGACTGGTTTCTATAAAATTTTGCTTCCTGCTCAGGAAAATGGCCACACAAACTGTTGTGATGATGATATGATCTTATAAAGATGACGCTTTAGAGAATTTTAAGTGTACGAGTGATTTCCTTGTTTGAAAAAAGACGATGAGTTTATCAATGACAAACCTCCTTCTAGATTTTTTACAAGTCTCCAAACACATGAAAATATCGAAAGAATTCGTGAACTTGCGCTCGACGGCAGATGATATACTACTGAACATTTAGTGAAATTAACGAGACAGTCTTGGAGATTGGTTCCACTAAAATTAAAAGGAAGCTTAGGAATTAGTAGGGTAACTGCTAAATTTGTGCCATAGGTTCTGAATAACCAGCAAAAAGAGACATTTCAGCTCGAAATTTTCTGGCCAGAAATGACGGCATTCCCTTGCCTCACGCACCGTATTCAACTGACCTTGATCCGTTAGATTTCTTCTTATTTCTGCACAAGAACGGACTTCAATTCGATGACGTCGAAGAGATAGAGAAAATCAGAGAGGAATTGTCAACTATCACCACAGTACAGTATAAAAAGGTTTCCAACAATGAAATCGCTGATTGTACGAATTAAGTATAATGGAGAGTACTTTTAAGAAAATAAAATTCCTTTGTAAACAAAATTTAAACGCATAAATTTTTCAAAATAAATTCCAGGTTCTTGCGACATCTTCCCCTTTGTACATTAAAAAAGGTTCTTTCATTTTTTGCTAGAATGCGAAACTCTATTCAAGTACATTTCAGGTATTGCAATCTCTTTTATTCAAAATGTGGATTATGAAACCATGGGAGTAGTGGATATAACTTGTAAACATCAATTACAATAAGCTCTATATTATTATATCGAATGTTTAATATAATACATTTTTATGAATAGCAGATTTAAATTTCGAAATCCTCCTCTTGTTTACTTGTATAGAAAATGCACATTATTTGCAAAAATGAATGAGAAATAAAATTCAAGATTATTCGACAGTAATTTTAAAATAGTTATCGAAGTATCAGAAAAACTTTATTTCAAAACTAATATTCAAAATTTTTTACATAGTTATTCATTTACATTTAAAATAAGCTTTATTGAAATATACTTCAAAAAGAACATGTCTTGTTCTAAAATAAACTCAAAACTATTCATATTTTCCATTACTTTAATGAATTTCAGTATAATTGTATTGAAAACACAACACAAAGACAACTTCATGAATCAAGACCAAATAAGATTATATATTAAATTTTTTAAATTTATCCTTCTCTTTAAAAAGTTTCAAACAAAATGTTCAAAAGAAAGAACGTTTTTCCTCTTTTTATATTCATAAATACAAAAACTTTCCTTTAAGTGAGTCACGATACAATTAAATTTCTGATAGAATTTTGAAATCAAATTTACTTTTTAACGGTTTCAGATAGAAGCATGAAATATACATTAGCATACAGAAGCGCAAACACAAGATTTCGAATATCTAATATAGTATTACTGAGACGTAAATAGTGCAGTATAATTTGCATAAAATTATAATAAACTATTCTTCCGTAAAAGTTTATTTCACTATAATTTCTGTTGTACGAATTTCCTTTTGATTGCAAAATCAAAGCCTTTATAAGTTACGAAAATTTATAAATTGTTTTATATGTTAATTTATAAAGATTTTTGCTTCTTATTCAATTTGGTTCTTATTCTTTTTTTAAGTAAGTACTGCTGAATCCCATAAAAGTGAATTGTTTGCAAAATCTACTGAAAGCTCGATATAACCGAAAGTTCATTACATCCACTTTTATAAAAGCATTGAAATTTCTTAGCATTTGACGGTGTCTGTTTGAAAACAATAATTGTCGTAACGCCCAATTTATTAATGGTGATTGTGTGGCACTGTGATTGCTGCATTTGTTTTGCCAAGGAAAATTTCTTGCACTTCGGCGATTGATTGGCTCTATTTTCAATACGTTTGATTATTTTGATTTTATACTCAACTAGCTGATACCAGCCCGCTTCGCTGGGAAGACGATAATATTATATTTTGGAACCTAAACGTAAAAGATCAAGAAAATTTTCAATTTTTAAGCGATAAGGAAATTCTAAATTTAAAATTTTAGGAAATTGATTGTTTGTAATAATGGTTATCCAGAACTTTTTAGTGGTATTTCACTTATATATATATATATATATATAGATTTCCAAGCGTGTGCTCTACTATGTAAAAAGTCACCATTTTAGTATTTTTCAAATTCCTGCTAAGTTTTGGAACTAAATTACACTTTCACCAACCGTGGGGTTCCACACTGATTTATTTCTATCGCTAAATATGTACGTTTCCTATTTTAGACATGCACGGAATTTCACATAAAGAGAACCTTCGCCAAAATCTTGCCAATCCTCCTGCAGCTTTTCAATATTAAATTATTTGGTATTTTTCCATTTCGCAAGCGCAAATCTCACCAAGTAGACTTAATTAGTGACAATACACAATATACATATAAAAAATATATATTCCGTTTGGCGTCGGTCATGGCATTTTTGGCGATTAAGTCGCCAAAAATAATATAACCGATGGATAAGAGTAGATTAACGGATGAAAATTACATTTTGGATAAGACTTCCGTAAAATCCGTTCTTAGTGAGCGTCTACATCGCAAAATGAGTAACTACACTAAATTTCAAGTCAATCGGTTGAATAGTCTTAGAAATTTCGTGATGAGTCAGTCAGTGGTATTTCGCTTATATATATATATATATATATATATATATATATATATATATATATATTGAAAATGCTTTCCTCTTTACAGAACTCATTGTTTTTACCAATTTTTACAGGATTCGGCAGAGATACAAAACACCTATTCAGTCCGGAACTCAGATATGGATATAAAACAGTAGTTTGAGAAAATAGGGGAGATATTTGAAAACACCAATACGATTCGATCTGTCAAAACTCATGAGCTTTGGTTAATATAATCCATCAGTTTTTCATTCTTCTAAAAAGTTAGCCCTGAGAAGTTAGTTTAACAGGATAAAAAGTGAAACTGTTTCCTTTCTACTCAGAAGACTCAAAAGAGTAAAGCAGCATTCATACATTTTGTGCGCTAATGTCTAATTTAAATGTGTTAATTTTAATAAACGTATTTCTTCTCATTCAAAAGTCTTTGGTTGAATTACTGATTAGTACTTTTTGATTTGAATTATTCAAAAAAATATAGTATTGCACCGCCAATGCTTCATAAGATTCACTGCAAAAGGATAAGCAAATTTGTTTTATGATACCGTGTTCGATAGTAAAATTACCATGTAGATGTATTTGCATAAACCAAAGTGTTCATGTATTGCTTTTCAAATGGTGATTTGAAGTATGAAATCAGTGCAGTAAATTAGTGAATTCCTATAAATGGCACATATAGTGGAAGAATGGGAAAAAAAGAATATTATTTAGTAGTGTACAAGTGATTAATTTCTAGGAAAAATCTGTGGACGAGAAATTTCGGTGTTCACTCATTTTCTCTGAATTTCGTTCTGAGTATTTAAAATAATATTAGTTAAATAGGAATGCAGTTCGTACCAGTAAAGTAGTTCACCATAACCGTCAATTTATCATATTCCGGTTTCACTTTAGTGAGATACGGTTGTATTATTTATTTTCCTTTTCATAGCATTCATTGAGATTCAGCACTGTAATCAGAAAGATATAGTTAAATGCGAATGTTGAAAGTGTTTTGTGTTTCTGTACATGTTTCTTTCTTTAATTTCTACAAATTTGATTATGAATTTGTTTCATTAAGTATAAAGGGAAAAAGCTATTCTATATGTATCAATGTTGTTTTCTGTTATCTTGGAAACTCATTTTGTTTCGTTGCTAGCAAAGTAAAAGTAATTTTAAAACATTTAATTCAGCTCAAGAAACATAATATCAATCAGAACATTTCTATACTATGGTAATTTTAAAAGCGTACTGCAAATTCTAATAATGAACATCTACAGTAACACAATTGGTATGTTTATGTAAATATAATATAAAAATGTTCATTATTCTTCCAATTGGTTAAAAGCAAAAAAAGCAGTAATTTACAAAAAAGAATTTAAGGAAAATTTTATTACGGTTGTACTCGAGTTCTATTTATTAATAACTATTTGTATTAAGGGTACCAAGACATTGGTAAAATACCGAATTTAAGACTCTTTTTGTTATGATGCACATTTTTTTAAAATTATTAGGTACAGTGTAGACATTTTTGTGCCATATAATGATATTTTAATGAGTCGATAGAATTATAATAATGTTTTTTATCGATAAAAAGTTTTTTTTTTCTTTTTAAATGAATACGGATATGATTTTTGAGATTCCGTAATGCATAAATGTATTTAAATGACATTTTCAAAAAAAATATTCTTTAAATACGAAAATATTTTCACCACATTTAGGAATTATTTTTTCAAAATATAACGGACCATCTTTTTTTAAGCAAACCAGTGCGCGATTTCTTTGAAAAAATTCTACAATTTTGTAGTATCAGAGTTTTTAATTTTTTTTTCCTTTACATATTTTTTTTTAAACTTCGTTATTATTAAGGAGAAATAAATATTTTTCGATCACTACGTAGTGCCTTTTGTTGATTAGACTAAAATTGAATTCTAAACATTAGCTAATGCATGTTTAGGGAAGTTAACCATAAACAAAGTAAAGCAGGTGTTTAAAATAATAAAATAATCGTAACTTTGAAGAAAATAAATTCATTAGCAGCAAAAGTGGATTATTGACTACTTCATATTCTTTTTAACATATGCTAACATGTTGTCGTTTTAAAGAAATGGCGTCAACAAAAAGCCGTGTGCATAACATAAAAGATACATGGTGTTAGGGTCAAAAGACTGACATTATAATACATTATGAATATGATACATATTTTTAGTTTGTTTTTGATATATTTTCATTGCTAAGATCTATTTAATTCAATAATTAATCATCTGCTTTTATTTTAGTATTTGAACAGAATATTATCATTTTTTTAAATTTATAGCTTGTATTACCTTAATATTTAATTTAATAGGTGATTTTATTGCAGAATTGTCTGTTATTATTCGTTTGGTTGACTGGCACTTTTTTTTTTCTATTTTGCTTGCGAAAACAAAACCGAATTGAAAAGTTTTTTTACCTGATTGTAATTGCTTCCGTGGAGTCTGGGACTCTGAAGTACACTTATCTTTTTGAATAATTCTTCCTTTTCGAGTACTTAACAAGGAAATAAAACGTAAGCACACGTTAAAATTAAATGAACAAAGCCATTTTTTAAAACTAATTTCTGATATCAATTTATATAAATTGAACTAACTTTTTTATTGAAATCATGCAAAAGAATTAACATGCTCCACAAGCATCACACGGGACATACAATTATTTCTTACTCATTTAGTTATTTTTAGTAGTGAATCATGAAGGAAATAATATGAGGGTATAATATGTATGTGTGTGTGTACTGGTACCCTTCACAGATACATAAACAATTTAGAACCAATAGCGCAAGGGACTTTAAAATGTACCTACATGGAAACATGTATGACAGGATTCCGAAAATTGAGTTTCTATTCATTTAAGAGAAAAAGCGTTCCGACGGAAGAAAGATTCACTTATAAAATTCTGATTAAAATATCATTATTAGGTGCAAAAGAATATGAGTTCTGAATAAAATTTTGAAAGATACATGCCATGAAAATAATGAGCCTTAAATTATATTTTTTAATATTTCTCCCATTACTCGGTACCCCTTAACTTATCATGAAAAGTTATTTTCATCCTTTCAACAAAATGTGGTTTAATGCTAATAAACAGTATCAACTTCATGAAATTATGAAGGTTCTATAGAATAATTGTTATAATCTTCCGTCAACAAATTTTGGTTCAATTCAGAGGCTCATGTGCTAAAGTTAAAGCGGTTTATAATTTTAATCCACTGTTTTGTAATAAAGTCGATATCTGAGAGAGAACTTCACTCTCCTTCAACTAAGCCTATCAACGTGAGAAAATTGAGGCCATGACATATTTAAAGTGCATCGGCCCAATCATGACACTCTGTGGGGCTTACTGCCACTCTTATGTTAAAAATCCATTACTCCATCAAACTGATTACCACGAGTTCCAGGAAAATTAAGTGAATAAAAAAAATTATCAACATATACTTTGGTACCACATATATGTATGCTATTTATCAAGCAGCTTAGAAAAGGTAAAAATATTCAAGAAAATGATGATGAGAAACCTTTTGACCCACTTAAGTTTCTTTCCGTTCTTTAAAATCAATTCCAGATTATTTGATATTGGAAGACCAGTGCATAATTTTTGTTTAATGCATTTCAAGGGGAAATGATCCTTTAACTATTTTAATCACTTTCTTGCAAAAATCAAGGAAAAGAATTCGTGTATTTCAGTTACTCGCTTCGTGGAATTGATCACTTCAAAACATTTTTCATATTCTTTGGGAAAAAGAATCTAAATATAAGTTATATTTTTAATGTTATTTTAAAAGAAATTATTATTGTTTAGTTATTTTAAAAGAAATTATTATTGTTTAAATATTTTAAAAGAAATTAATTATTTTTTAATTATTTTAAAAGAAATTATTATTGTTTAATTATTTTAAAAGAAATTATAATTTTTAATTATTTTAAAAGAAATTATTATTTTTAATTATTTTAAAAGAAATTATTATTGTTTAATTATTTTAAAAGAAATTATTATTTAGTTATTTTAAAAGAAATTATTATTTTTTAACTATTTAAAAAAATTATTATTATTTAATTATTTTAAGAGAAATTATTATTTCTTAATTATTTTAAAAGAAATTATTATTTTTTAATTATTTTAAGAAAATGTTAGTAAATTTTATATTGTCTTTGTATATATTTAAGTATATATATAAATAAACTTTGTTTTTTATCCCTTATTTTTCAACAAAAATTTAAGGCATACTGAATAAAATATTTGTGCGGTATACTAGGTGTGGCGATTAAATAACGAGACTGATTCTCTACAGAAGTTCGCATGCGCCAAACACCAGCGACCGACGGCCGTTTAGCGTGAAGCCTTTTCTTTCAAATCCACTACCTCTTTTTTCTGTAAACACTAATCCGTATTCCCGTCGCTTTCATTCACATTAGAGGTTTTATTTTGTTTTCGCCAAAAAATAATAAGTAAGCAACGAATTGCGGACAAATTTACATGAAACTTCGAAAACCCTCTATTGAAAATTATAATTTATTAAAAGAACTGTAGGGTAATGAATATTTATCGCGTGTACGTGTTTTTGAGTGATCTAAGCGCTTTCAAGATGGCCGAGAAGAGGTTGGAAATATTTCACGCTCGACTTGAACTCCCACGTCAAAAACAGATGAAAATATCGGGAAAAAAATCGGCAATCTAGTTCGATCTAACAGTTGATTAAATACTCGTGCGATTGCTGAGACTGAAGAAAATGACGAAGAATCCTTACTTCAAATTTTTCCACCAAGACAACGCGCCAGCTCATTCCACGTTGTCTGTCAAGAGGTTTCTAGCCAATTACTGTATCCCAGCGTTAGACCATTTACCAATTGTAGGATATTGAGCCATGCGATTCATATCAGGTTCCTAAGGTGAAATCTGCATTAAAAGGAACAAGATTTGAGTCGTTGAAACTGTGAAAGAGCAAGCGGAACGCATCCAGAAGGAGCTGACAGGAAAAAACTTTCGCACTGTTTCGAACTTTGGAAGATATTCACATGGAGCATGTGTGTGTGTGTGTGTGTGTGTGTGTGTGGTGTGTGTGTGTGTGTGTGTGTGTGTGTGTGTGTGTGTGTGTGTGTGTGTGCGTGTGTGTGTGTGCGTGTGCGTGTGTGTGTGTGCGTGTGTGTGCGTGTGTGTGTAGTGTGTGTGTGCGTGTTAACAACCAAACTTTGTATATGCTCATATATAGAAAGCAAAGGACATTAATATCTTGAATGACGACTTTCTGTAAAAGTAGTTTTATTCAACGAATACCAGTAAAGTATTTTTTAAAAAAAAAGAATTAAACAACTTTGGTAGTTTAAATTTGTTAATGAAATATGTTCAGATTTAAATTGAGTTTATAAATCAGTTATGGTTTGTAGAAAATTACTCGTGTAGGGAGAGTGGATATGATGTTTTCTGGAATGAAAAATACGTTTTTATTACGAGCAAAACCGAAAGCTTCCTTGTATGTGATTGTGTAACTGTACTAATGTTTATATTGAATTCATAATGACTGTAAAAGCTTACGCTTGAATATCGTAATACATAATTATACTGAATTTGAAAAAACTTAAATTTATTTTCAGAAACATGTTGGGGTAATATGAATATCTGACTTGTGTGTAACTTACATATAATTAATAGTATTCTTTGAATTGTCGTATGACAATATTTAATGCGGCTGAGATGGCTTAGTGATTGTGATCGCAGGCTAGCGGATGGTGGTTTTCATCGGTTCGAGGGTTCGAGATTTATGCCACTTAAGATCCGTCGTTTAGCCGGGTATGATGTACGTTAAATCTGTCGAGACTCTTAGTCTTGTAGTCTAGTTGGTGTGGTATGGAAGTTAGAAGAAGGAGGTACCCGCTCAGGTGTTGACCTCTTCACTTGACCGGGGTTCAAAATTACGAGGGCAGACGCCAATAGTCCTTGTGTTGCTTCTAGTGAGAAGTTAATAAAACCAATCGATCAATCAACAAAATTTTGATTGAATGAAATGCTTATGTTAAATATTTCAATTTAGTTAGAAAATATATAATGTAAAGAGATTCTAATAACACCTACATAAACATCTGACTTCATTTCTATATTTCTCATTACTGTCAAATTATTTTGATTGTAACTATCCTATTTCATTACATAACGCATTTTTATGAAAAGCTCCCAAAAGCTGAATACAAAAAAAGCTACACATCTTAAATAACAAATATGCACAAACTGTAGAATGAAAAAGATGAACTATATTAAGCAAAACAATCAATATAATATTTTACAAAAAAAAATTAATTCCCATACTAGCCTTACTTTCAGAAATATTGTTCTAAATAAACAAATTGTTATTATTTGGTTTTATCCCAGAGGTATATATACCATTGAAAATTCCAAGCTATTCATTTAGTGCACACACTTCGTATAAAATAACTCCCATTCTTGGTAGTATAAATGCTCCCTTCTATAAATTATTTTGAATTCCAGAGCGTTCTGTTAGTCCCATTGAATTCCTATTTTTTTTTCTGAAATCTAAGCTATTATACTTGTTTGAATGTAATACAATACATCTAAAAGAGGGAGGAATAATAAAGACTTCCAGTGAGTTTAGTTGTTTTTTCCTTTTTGTCTAATTAAATAAATATCTTGTCGATACGAGAGTATTCACAAAAGTATAAAGTCTCTTAGGGAATAGGTATACAAGGAAGCTTTTTGTGTAATACTCGTGTTTGTTGCTTCCCCCACTTCCAAACAAGGCTGTCAGCGCCTCGATGGGACACTGTCTGGGTTTGACAGGCATTTATAACAGAATTCGCGGTTAATGCTTTCACCAAGTGCACAGTTCGCAGATTTTTCGCTATCGCCAAGCGAGATGATCGCTCAATTCAATTTTTGAACGTAAAAGTCTCTAAAATGATTATAATTCGCGATTAATTGACTAAATTTTTGCGAATAATGCATCTTAAAAACTCCGGTAGACAACTTGCAACTATAGAAAGTTTGCCGTACTGAAATTCCCATCGAGGAAAAATATGGGTGGTACCATCTGCCGAGAAAGACATTAAAACCCACGCGTGAAGATCAGTGGATCACTCCGGAGGATATCTGAAGTTTAGTTCCTCAGATTTTTAAAGTTGCGCTCATAGAATTTTCATGGAAAGGGTGTAATATTGAAAGATATATGCAAGGTGGGTCAAGGAAACTTTCAGGGAAAACCAAAAACTGTGACATTGACACTACCTACGAATTTCTCCGCCGCTTCGCACGCAAAGTTTTGTGTGTGTGTTTTGTTTTCATTGGGACGGATGATGAAACTTGAGCGTCCCACTTAACATCTGAAACAAAATCACAGCTGCGTAAATGATGGAAATTATATTCTCTTAAGCCACGAAAACTCGAACAAATGAATTCTGCCGATAAAATCATGTCAGATGTATTTTGGGATATGAAAGGAAGAACCATTGGTCGACTTTTTCTGAAAACATACAAACGCTTTCAAGTATATTAGTAGAGTAAAAGTTTACCAGGGTCGAAGATGCCCCATTAGGCGGGACCAATCTCCGAATTTGTAGCTATTTCCATGGCTAGCCATGACACCGTATCTCCAATTAACTTTCCAAATGAATTTCATACTCATTCATGGACCCCTGAGCAGATATCAGGACAGATATGACCCATGACCATTTATCCAAGCAGAAGCACTGGGATTCGAACCTGGGTTGACAGTGCTCACAGTCATACATGATATCCACTATAAAACCGATACATTTAGACATGGTGGGACTTGGAAATCTTCAGATGGGTGATCCAGAAATAGAAAAGTGGAAATTAAGCAATCATTCCCCACGACATAATCACCCCCATTAAGCAATCACCCCTATGTCACCCACCAAATCGTCGTTTTTCTGCAACCGATTGAATAGGACACCATCAACCACGTATCTTGTAGTCCGTACTCTCATAGCTCATTGACAACAATCTACTTCTTGAGTTGAAAGAACGTTTGATTGGAATAAGCTACAGCAATTACGACGAGTTGAAGTTTTTCAATTCTTCAACTAAATGGTGGTGAATTTGGTTGACATGATTTTATGCAAACTGCCACATCACCTACAAAAATACATCGATCAGAAATAATATTAGGTAGAAAAATAGGTAAGTGCTTGAGATTTAAAATAGTGCAATCATTGAAGATAAATGTTTCTTCGTTTTTCTTAAAAAAATAGAAGACTTTACTTTTGGTATCAGCATAGTAGCTGTGTAAATATATTCACTTGGTCTGAGAATTTCTAAAAGAAAAGTAAATAGATATCGTTACATGCCTTTACTCAGCATTTTTTTCTATTCTTATTTCTTCGATTTGAAAGAAATGTAATGTTCATAGATATTTCCTAGTGCATCGTAGATATTAAATATTGCTGAATGAAACAACAGTAAATAAATATTTATATTGATTTCATACTGCTTCTTAGTGTCACACTTGATCGAAAAATTTTTTTCTTAAATCTTCAGTTTTGAAAGAATAACTTTTTATGATGTAAAGCCAAATAAAAACTCAGGATAAAATAATTCTACTTCAGTAAAGGGTAAATTTATAGCGTAGAATTATAATAACTTTTAGAGACTTCTAAATACCAAAACAATGTCATTCATATAAGTTTTAGACAAAGTTTGAACACTTATGAACTGAAAAAGAATAGCTCGATTAAAACAAAATTTATCTCACGCAAAAGACGTTGATAGTTATGAAAGCATTCAATTCATAAAATAATACACACACACACACACACACACACACATATATATATATATATATATATATAGATTTCAAATGATAAACATAACTTAATATCCTTTGAATTAACACGAATACAAATTATTGCTTCAATTTCCATAAAACATTTCTTATCTTAAAAAAATTCTAGTACCCATAATATAAGTGAATAAGAATTATAAGAGAATTTTGTTTTAGAAAAAAACCTAAGCTCACAATGCAATAGCATTCTATTCGAAGTAAAACGTTTTAAAGTACATAAATCGACGTAACTTTCTGTGGTTAGGTAGTTAGCTAACAATAAAATTTCGAATAAATACGAATTAGAGGTTAAAAACATATACATAATAAAAAAAACAATATAAATACTCTCTTTGAATAAGAAATCCTTATAATTAGTTTCTTAATGTGCTACTAAATTGAATTACGAAGCTGACATCTCTTAAAATCAAATACAATAGAGCATTATAAAATTTAATGATTGTTAAACAAACTACATCACTAAGAAATGAAATATGGCTACTGAATAATATACCTCATTATATAATTCAGCGGCGAGTGATTTTCGAGACTTGTGAAAGAGGAGAAAATAGTTTGTCCTTGGAGTGCCAGTGGAGTTTTGAGTGGAGTTTGGTGCATTAAAACACATCAAAGAAAAGTTGATTGGATGCTTTCTATTGCGCCTTTACCAACCAGATTTAAAAAAAAGCCACCTTCGGGTTAGTTTTTAGAGCGTTTTAACATCTGACATTGCTGTTAAAGAGACCCGCTGCACACTCCTTCTTCTGTATCATCGGGATTATACGAATAGAAACATTGATATTGGTAGAGAAGGTTGCCTTTCCAGTCATTACTGCAATTGATATACATTCCTTCCCAACTGAATTGAATATTACTGTGCACGGTTTCCATTTGACGTCATCGACTGTCTCTAGTTCAGAAGCAGGTCTTGTCGACACGTGCGCCGTAGCCGTAATGTTATTAGTCGTGATTTATGTGCGATTTTCTTAGATAAATAAGCAGAAGCAAGTATCTTACGTCAGGGACATATGCAACAAGTAGTTTTAGGATGTGTGCACAATCGCCGGAATATCTCTAGTTGAGATTTATGCGACGTTTTCTTAGTTAGACACTCAAAAGCAAGTATTTTGCGTCGGGGACACACACAGTCAGTAGTTTTAGGCTGCGCTGCCACTTAGTGTTCAAATCCTTGGTCACCATTTTTGTCCTCAATTCATTTTCGGTCGGTGGAGGAGGAGAGAGTAGTTGTGACCTTAGGAGCTGGTAGCTGTTCCGAACCATAGACCAGTGAGTCCAAAGTAAAGTTTACCGGTCACATTTTGTTCGGCCGTTACCAACCAGACTGGAAGAGACGCTTTCTTTGAGAAAGTTTTTAAGGCGTTTTGACATTTGGCATTGTTGTTGAAGAGAGCCACAGCAATAACATGAAATGGTAAATAAATAAAATATCCAAGTGTAAAATAAAATGATTTTTAAATAAAACATTCCTTTACAAAATTAAATGTCTGTGAAATAAAATACCTAATTATAAAATGAAATGATTATTAAATAAAATATCTCACAATACAAGGCAATGTTTTTATATAAAATACATCATTGCAAAAAGAAATTTCACATCTCAAATATATAAAATTATTGAAACAGTGAAACAAATTCATATTTTTATAAAATATTATTGCCGTCTACGAAAATCAAGCAATTTCATTTTTTTAAAAAAAATCTAATGTTAACAATATCCTAAGTTAAACCTAAAATATGTAATTTCAATTACATTATGACTTTTGAAGGTAATATAAATTTCCCAAATTATTGTTCGAAAGTTATTTGCTTTCGCATCTGCAAAATATATATAAATATTCTTCACCTAAAATAAGAATACTTTTTCCAACTCTATTTTAATATGAACTAAAAATAAGATACCACACAATATTTCCCTTTTAATAAATGGTCTTAAACTGAAAATGTAGAGTGAAACTTAAGAAATAACCAATTAAATATAATAATAAAATTGTTGCTTTTATGATACCTCGTTTCTTTGCGGTATAAACATGATCATTACAATAATAGGATTATACATACATACATATGCTCAGCTAAGCGTAAAAAGTTTCTCACTTGAAATAAATATACCATTTTCACAGAATTTTGAGTCCGAACTAACGCCGAAGGTATTTCACAAAATGTAAGATATTTTTTGACTTCTTTCTTGGCAAAGAAGTCTTATCGTTAACTGTCCAACTTTCTACGAAGTTTGAAAGTCAACTGATCCTGAAGCCATTTTTCTACCTGTCTGACGATTCGTTTCTAAGTTGGATGTTTTTCACAAGATTCTTTGGATGCAAACTCCTGTACATCTACTTTCGAATTTTGTGAGAAACGAATTGAAAAATTTTGTTTAAAATTTCAGAACGCGCCGTTTGCAATTCTAACAAATTTACAACTTGTTTCTTGTCTTACAAGGTGTTTCCCTCTAATGAAAGTAACTTAAAATTAGTTGCATTTAAAAATTTGAGACTAGCATTCAAAACTGACATTTTAAACAACTACTTTCTAAATGTTTCATTGAGGATGATAGTTTTTATTTTGTGTGGTTAACGGGCTAAAAATATCTTGTATGAAGGAATTATTATTTAAGTCTTAATACATTAAAACCAACTCATAACATGTAACTGTTATTTCAGTTTAATGTGCATTAGTTGCTTACAATTTATGAATTTATCGAGAACTCACTCATTCACCTGAAATTATTTTTAACTACTAAAAATCAATCTTCAACATTTTTAAAATAACAATTATAAGATTCAATGAACTAAAAATTAGTTCATGGTTTCTAGTCTACAATTAAAATAATTTAATAAATTTATAAAGTTATATTTGTGAAGTTCGTATTCATATTTATATACTATACCAGGCATATCTATCTATAAAAATAATAAGATCAATTCCCGTAGATTTCTGTACTTCAATTCCCAATTGTTATTTTTTTTAATTTAAAATTTTGAAAGCTGTGAAAAAAGGAATTTTATTCACATTTTCTTTTAAATATGTATTGACTTTCATAAATATTCAGAAACTTGATATGTTTTCAAAATTGTGTGTAAAAAAACGATTGTTAGCATTTATAAATTATTTTGATATTTTTTGTCTGGAATTCATTTTTATTTGCCTATTTGTAAACCTAGTATTCATTGAAAATGAATTGTGTGAACATTTTTTAAGAAAAAAAACTATTTTACACTCCAACATTAAAAGGCGCATGATCTATATAATTTGCGCTGAAATAGAGCCTGACTTAACACCTTTTTACATATTACATATTTTGTGAAATTTTATTTGATAAATTTCTCAAATTGAACTTCATCGTCATTTATTCTCGTTCACTCCAAGTTGGTGTATGAAGCCACAACCGCTGCATGCTATTTAAATCGTTCTAACTTTGCATCATGGATATTTCCAAAACTTAGCCATCCAAATGAATTTCTTTCTTATATAGCCATTCAGCTCTAGATGGTCATTCACTTCTTTGCCTTTCAATCTGGAATCTATGTTAGCACAATTCTTGTGTAATCATACGATCACATTCTAGATATGTGTGCAATCCATATTCAACGAGTTTATTTTTTTAATTTGTTATGAAATAGTTTTGCCAAATGTTTTTTTATACAATTCAACGCTTGAAATGTCAGACCAGTATATTTTAAGGATATTTCTAATGCGCCTAGTTCTTGATAGGCATTTCATATCCGTTCCTGTATTTTAGTGAGTTTCTAAACCTCACTTTCGTAAAAAAAAAATGGCGGCTAATGCTGTTGAATTAAATGTATGTAATTTTAGCTTAATATTTATAAATGAATCTTTCTAGAATGAATGCATTGCTTTGAATGAAAACTAAGCTTTTCTTAATCTAATTATTATCTCTCCATCTCTACCTTCAATTTTATCTATTGTAACTACAAGGTATGAAAAGTAGTTTGTCTTTTCAAATTCTTTTTAACTTAATAGAAGTGAAGGCTTACTTTTACTCTTTATTTTCATCACTTTTGATTTGTTTTCATATATATCCAAACTCATTTGTTCAGCAATATCCACCAGTCTCTCTGCCATTTTCTTCCAGTCCGTAAAGCTAAGAATTTAATTTAGTCAAATTTAAAGTACAGTTTGTACAAAACATTTTAGAATTTCAAATAAATTTAACAAGTCGCGTTACAATGCTCTATAATGTGTATATGAAATCAGATTAGTAAATACTAATAAATTGGTACGATAACTTAACTACGTCGATGGAAAGTAGTCAAGTTTTGCACACCAGTGTGAAAAACTTAAACAACAAATGCATTTTTCAACTTACAACCACGAAATTGTTGAAAGGAGAATTTTGCGACAGGTGCATTGAAAAAAATGCTCAGTAGACAGATGATGCATATACAAATATCATCAGAGGGGACGTCTTGGCACACAAATGTTTGGAATGCGCAATGCCAAGGCAACTTAAAAAGAATGAGGAAGGTCACATTTTCAGACATTCCCTTCAAGGGAAATAGTACTTTCACAATCATTATAAGAGACCTTCAGGATGCCCTTACTTGTGGTAGAATGATCGGCAAGATTGAAGAGGGGTGTAGTTTGACGAGTGTCTCACAAAAGTTTGGAATTGACAAAAGTGTTGTTTTAAGAGTTTGGAAAGGCTTCCAAATGACAGATGCAGCTGTATGAAAGATTGGCAGTGATTTACCGAAGAAGAGTACGGGAAGTAATGACCGCTATATCCTTCTGCAGGCAAAAAAAGACTGGAACTAGAAATCGAGTAACATTGCTCAAAAGCTGCATATGGCAATCTGACGACAGGTATTACGGTGTACTGTGTCGAGACGTCTGCTTAAATGGGGCCTATTCTCCCGTCGTGCTGAAAGGTGCATACCATTAACAGCAGCCAAATCGGCTTCACTGTTTATATTGATATCAAGAACCAGAGACTGCACATCTCCTCAATGGAATCACTTTCAGTTTACTGATGGGAGGTATTTCAGTCTGAACAACAAAACTCAATGCCAACTGATAAGGAGGGAAGTAAGTTCATGGTTTCATTCCACCCACATCAGGGAAAAAGACCATTTGGGTGGTTGCGGGATGCTTGTTTGGGGAATGTAACGTCACGACCCTAGAACTTGAGGAATTGATCGGTAGCGTGAAGGAATCACACCGCTTAAGTAAAATTATTTCTTTATAGTATAATTGCATGAGTTGTACTCAAATTAGAAGGTGTTTTCGTCTTGTTACTCTTCACATAAAGTCCCGAACCAAATATATCATACAAGATACCACGAATAGGTATATAACACCTGAATGAATTTAGTCCTTAAAAGATAGAATTCACCAAAATCGCAAGAGCAGGAAATAGCCTAAATCACTCCTCTCTCTCTCACTCCTTGCGGGATCGCTTTCTTTTGACCACCTACCGGCTCCCCTTCCTCCTTTTTTTCTGACTTGCCCCTTTTAAATCCCAGGGAAGGGCTGACTCATGCCCCTCTTCGATTCATTTTCATTTTTGATTGGATAGCCAAATTTCACAGACAACCTCCGTTTCTGTCCCCCCATCAACTCTTATCGGCCAATATCCAGTTTAAAGCAAGTACATGCAGATGTAGGACGTCAAACAACTAGGCCCTAAATCCCCATATATATCTATGTCAAGGTTCACAATTCCTCACAAAGATGAATCACCCCTACCACACCTGTGTAGCAAAGTCAGGTGTTCGTGAATATAGCTGACCAAAGCAGATGATCTTCAGATTTGGCTCATTTATTGCTTGGGAGTAATAAACTTTTTATTACGCCTTTGAATGGGAAGTTGGAAAACAAAATGGGAGTTCAATGCAAATGTCTCTGTTGGAGATTATCTATAGCCTACGTTAGAGGAGGTATTAGGTTGAATAGACGGAAGGATTTCCATATTTTTGGCAGCTGCTCACTTACCGGAGATCATTCCTGATATGAAATTATCTTCCCATATTAATGTTTGTTCAGAGGTATCTATGTTTCAGTCTTTATTTTTGTGGAAGTTAATACTCGTTCACACAGGGACCTCTGCTATTGAAGAGTTTTTAGAAAGTGGGGATATGCACAGAATAGATCGGCTATTGTGCTCTCTTGATTTAAATTCCATTGAACATATGTGGCATATTTTGAGGAGACGCTGAGCACCAAGATCGTATCATCTGGAGAACAACAGTTGTCAAAACAGATGCTCCTTGAAGAGTTTAAACTCTTACCTCAAAAACTGCTGGAAAATTTGTTATTGAGTAAAGTATAAGCAGGCAGTGTCACTCAATCATTGAAGTTAGAGGAAATCATATCCTTTACTAAGGCATTTTGGTTTATTGTTCTTCCTCATGGCCAGCAATATTTTTTACTAACGCCATTCTGAATATGAAACATTTTTCTGCTTTATTCCATAACGCATGCGTATAATACAGGTTTTGGATACTACGCTTTCATGAACCTTTAAATGATACATCGTGAATCTGAAGTAAGAATTTCATGTCATCAGATGATTTTTTTTTTCGGAATTATGAAACAATCTGAGAAGTTGCTTAAGTTTTGCCCGTTAGCCCATGTTTCTCGATATAAGATAGGGCAATCTAATGGAAAGTTTGGAAACCAAATTAAACTCAGAAAGAAAGGAAACTAGTAAAAATAAAATTTAGTTATGGAAATTTATCCTCAAAAAATCAAAAAAATTACAAAAGTTAGAGCAATTAAGTTTTGTGCATGTATTTGAAGAATGCTTCGGTATAAAAATCAATTCATCAATTGTAAAACGAGGAATCAAAACATTTTATTACGGTGGTCAAGTGGAAAAGGGAATAACTTTTTGAACCCGAGATCAAGAAAAGTTACACTTGGGTTTTTTCAAAATAAATGGTGAGATGGTTTTTTTAAAGTTTTGGTGTTATTAAACGTCTCACTAGAAGCAACATGTGGTCTATCGGTGACAGACCTCGTGAATTTGAGCCCCGGTAATTGAGGTGGATGACGTCAGAGCTGGCTCCTCCCTCTCCAAACTTCCATACCTTCCAACGGGAAGAATTTAAGATTAGACAATATTAACGCGTTTAAGCCGGGGCTACACGACGGGTCTTCAGTGGCATCAGGGCTCGAGCCAACGACTCGACGAAAGCAACCGGCCATAAATCCACCATTATAACCAGTAGGTGCCATTGCGTTTCAATAGAAAGTTAAAATCAATCATTTTGGAAAAATGTGATATTTTCTGAGTACTCGAAATTTGATAATTTTGCGTCTGAAGAAGGAATCATTATACATTGAAATCCAAATAAATTACTGAGAACCTCAAGCACTTCTGCCATATTCATATATATATATATATATATATATATGAATATTGCTTTTATGAATATATGAATATGAATATTGCCCGATATTGCTTTTTGACTTGCTGGGTTCATATTTTCATTTATTTTTCTTTCATTGTTACATTTCTCTGGATTTTTTGTCTTTTAAATATTTAGAATTTTCATACCAATTTTCCGAAGTATATATATATATATATATTATATATATATATAATTATTTAACTTTAATTTAATAATTTCTCTCAATAATAATTTAATTTTCTATTCTATCACATTTCCCCCTCCCCAATTCAAAAGTACCGAAAATATCCTTTTATTCATTCCAAATCCTCTTTTATTTATTAAATAACGCACTCATAAAACTATTTAAATCCTCGTTCCCTCGATCATAAATCTGCCTAAATAATCCTATTAGATTCCTTGTCTATTACGAAATTTCCATAGAATCCCTAATCCTGCACCACGTGTTATGTGACATTTATTATGAAAGATCCCTGCTATATAACCCCAAACACAACGAAGTTCTTGCTCTTATTCTCTCCTCTCTTGCTCTTACACTCCTCTGATGATCATCTGAGAACTTTAAGGTGTTTTCGTTTCGGCCTTTGGTGGCCAAAGCCCGACTAAAGTAATATATGAATAATAAAAGTTTGATGATCCAAGAACGATTCAACTTTGATGATGAAAAATATCCAGTTTGATGTCCCCCAGAAGCAACACTGTAATCAAGAAATGGGTCATAGTGTATCCGGAGCATAGGGAGATTCATAAACGTAATGATCACATTACTACACTAGGATTAGTTAAGTAAGCAAAAAATACCAGTTCAAATAGTTCCATTTGAATATAATGTGAGTAGTGGACACTAGGTAGTACACACGTTTCGACTACTGGGTTTTAAGCGACTAGGAAGATGACGAGGCGAAAGGATCGAAGAATCCCACGGCAAGCACTCGTGGATGACACAGTAACTTGCTCCACGATACAATAAGATAAAGGGCTGCCAGTTGTTCTTCAAACCATTTCCAGACACTTTGCAGAAGCGAATCAACGATCTAAAATCCTTTTCTTTTTCTCATGTACTTCCTTTAACAGTGAAACTTAGTTGAATCTGTCTACAGTGGTGCTGAGCCAGAGTGTTGTGGAATTCCACAGATTTGTAAACCGTGGTGCTTAGTGATGAATCCCGGTTCATTTTGAAAACATATTTAGTACTAGTGTGGAAACACCCTGGTGAATGGTATTATTCTAACCACATTGCTGCTTGGTATGTAACCAGGACAGAAGAGGTAACGATATCAGGACCATAGCCTGTGATAACTGTGGTACTCGTAAATATAACGGGACGCCAACAAGTTTATGGGATTCTTCAACTGCATGTTGTAACTTTCCTAAAAGGTTTCACAAATGCAAATTTTAGGAAGATGGTGCTCGTTTACATACAGTAGAAATAGTGCAAGACTTTCTATATCACGTTCAGATTCTTTCATGGCTGTCCCGTTCTCCGAACATGTCCCTTATAGAACGTTTGTGGGATCCGCTGAAACTGCAGATATCGACGTGTCACTCGATACATGATTCGTAAGTGGCTGTTCAATATTTGTAGGACCATCTGCTCTAAAACAGGATCCGATGGCTAATCAACTCGATGCTAGACTGTAATGCAGCAAGTATTGCAGCAGGAGTAGGTCTATTGAAGTTGCACTGTATTTACAAAATGCACTCACTATAATTTTTTAACCATCTTAATTTTAGGATCAAGTGAATCTCAGATTTGTTTCATTATGTGTATTAAAATTACACTACAATCTGACGCTCCATTCTTGAAGCGTTATTTTTAATGTTCCTGGGGAGAGGGAATTGATATTTTATGTTTATAGATAGCAAATTCAAATAATTTATAAATACGTTTGTTACACAACTACTGAAAAATTTACAAAACATTTTTTTCTGGTTCTCTTTAATGAACTCAATCAGAAATATTAGAAATGTATTGGAAAAAATATCAAAAAATGCCATATTCATTTCAAAGTCCAATTAAATGGAATTTGAGGAAACTCGAGCAATCTTTGACTTAAAAACGTTTCGACAAACAACGACCGCATATTTTACAGGGTGACAATACGTTTCTTCACCCATCTGAAGTCATTCGATCTTTAAGGATGTAGACACAATTAAGTCTGAACACTCTTATTTCTTCAAGGGACTTCTGAGGCTTGTTGAGCCATAATCACATCATGTCTCTGCCTTTCGTCAGGCAAATGGAGGTCCCAGACGATGTTAGGAAGTATACCACAGTTTTGACACTTCAGTGTATATATTATATGTAAAGAAGAATGGGGGTTATATGTTTATAAAGCTTGTCGTTGACAAACAATTTAGATTAAGTAAGCACAAATATAATTGAAAAAAATTTTGCTTAAAGGTTAGTTATGATATGTTCTGAAGATTTCACAATTAATGACCACTACTAACTTCTTACAATATTTTCTGTTATAAACAAAATCTATACTGCTCATCTTAAAAGATTTGGAGTAAAAAAGGAGAACCATTTTTCACTCAAAGTTGTCAACAAATATTTTTGAGAAAAGCAGAAAAAATGAGTTTGGGGAATAGGCTTGTCAGGATTTGTGACTGTTTCTGTTTTACGATACTCAAGGGAATATAAATACTTAACAGTGATATTGGAGAATTTCTCTTCGCAATAATAACGTAACGATTTTCTTCTCGTTTTTTCATTCCCTCATTTTATAAATAACTTCGAACTTTTGAATAATGTATTTTTAACATTTTTGTGTGATTTTTTTAATATTTGCATGGTATATTTATGAGATGAAGTATGAAAAAATGTAGTTAATTCTGAAATCTTCTTCAAGCAGAATATCTCTATGTTCCTTAAATTGAAACGTATTTTTGTCTTATGGTTCTTTAGGGATTTTCTTTTCTTTATCCTTTACACAAGAAGAAATAAATATTTATTTTTCAAAATGTTCTATATTTTTTTTATTTTGATCTATATCAAAACAACAAAAATTTCGTTAAGATAAAAGTTACTCCAAAATAGCTATAATAATAATTTATAAAAAGAATTTTTTGATATCCCTGAATCGAGCATAATATTAAAACCTTTTATTAATGTTTAACTATTGAATTTTTGGTAAACATTACCTTAAAAATTTCTTTACGCAACATGGAAAAATTAAGGAAGTAATGATTTAATTTATTTTACAAGAACCCTTAATGTTTGCATGCGGAAGGGATACATGCGTTTGCATTTATTTTTAGATTTATATTAAAATTTCCTGTTTTATGTATAAAATAAATCTCAATAAATTATTTCTGATTTGTTTGTCTTTGATATCATGATTTTTGATAGATATTCTTACAAATATTTGAACAAGAATTATTTGTAAAGAGATATTTTTCCTCTTCCACAAAATTCAACGAAAAATTATTTTAATGTATTTTTACAAAACAAATTTATACAAAGTTTTCATTCCAACGAGATACATAAATAAACTTATTAGTTAAAAGTGGATACGATGAATTTTTCAACGTTCCATTAAGAAAAAAAATTCTTTCTAAAATGAAATATATCTTAATCAAAAATTAAAAAAAAGCACAAACATAATAAGAGAAGAAAATATTCTTCAAACTGATTAAGTCCTCATGTTTTCCAAATAATCTTTTAATTTCTTTGTGTATAGATTTATCAGATGAAGTAAGATTAAATTATGAAGATGAAACGTTCACAAAAAATGTTTTTATTTATAAATTAAAAGAAGAAAATGAATGTTCCATCATGGTTATCAAATTAAAGTAAAATACAGAAAAATCATATAATTTTTATCCTTAAATTAAATTCGTATGTATCTAAATAAAGGGAAAACTCGTGGGTTTGTGAATATTCACTACATCTTGTTAATCATTTCATTAATTGCAATTTAACTTGTTAAGTGTTAATTATTAATTAATCTTTCATAGAAGAAAGCATCATTGATTAGTTTTTTTTTTTTTTTGCTTCAAATATTTTGGCAGGTATTGTGCTTCAACCTCCAAATTAACACATTAATAGGTCAAGGTAATTTAATGCAAGTTGTGTGTATTTTAGAAAAAAATTTCATACATCATGCTTAGTTTGTATTAAAGGGTAGAAATCAAATATTCGAAACAAACTTACATGATCTAAATTAAGCCAGTCTAACCCAAAAGACTTAAAGGTCCGCTTTGGAAAACACATTGCATTTCAGAGGACAACTCAGGGACATTGAAAATAGAGCGCCAAGAAAGGAGCTTCAGATTGAAATGACATTTACTAAACATAAAAATACAGATGAGATATTCACCTGATCCGAAATTTCTGGACAAAGAAACACAAACAGTATGTACAATTAGAAAAACACAGTGTATCTTTAACAGCGCATAGAACCACCTACTGCTGCTATACATGTCGCCACATAGTCAAGCACTGAGTTGATTAAACGTCGGATGGTGTTCTAAGAAAAATGGATCAACAAATCTCCAGCAGCCACCTCATGCACAAAGTGACACAGCGAGACCTGACGTTTCAGTTGATATTATTAATGCTCTGTACTGGGACAAGTACTGGGAGAGGGATGGCTATGGGAGAGTCTGAACGTGGCGTAGAAAGTTTTGATCTATTCGAACAGTATGTGGACGAGTATTATCTTGCTCAAAAATTACCTCTGTAAGACCTTTTAGGAAAGGTAACGCGAGTGGTCAAAGAATATCAATAATATAACGCCATCCCATTACATTTACACGTACCACAACTAGAGTCAACTGGCTATCATCAGTTAGAGCCCCTCAAACCACTACAGGTTTCAACTGTCCCCGATCCGAAGCACTTGCCTCTGTGTGTCTAAGCAATCACACATAAATCGCCATAAGTGAAATTCCGGCTAAGGCGTACGTGTTGACGAGTCCCGCCTCTCAACTAGAGACAACCGATGACGTCAAATGGAGAATTCTCCAAACAAAACTCTATAAAACTGAGAGGGGATGCATATCAATTACAGTAAGGGCTGGAAATATGATCTTCTGTACAAAAATCATTCAGAATGTTTCTCTTCGTATCATCGCGATGATACAGAAGGTGGAGTATGTAGTTGTTCTCTTCAAAAACAACGTCTGAAAATAAAACGCCTTAATAACTATACCAAAACAGACGTCTCTTTTAGTCGGAAAAGGAGCAAACAAAAGCGACCAGCCAACTTTTTTGTACCCAATAGACTATGGTTCGAAACACCACTGGCATCCCAAGACTAACTACTCTCTCCCCTCACAGTGTAGAAAATCACCAGCCCCCGAAGTTGCTTTCGTCGAGTCGGAGGTTCAAGTTCTGATACTACGATAGCCTCCCTGTGTAGAGGAACTGATGCATATTATTTCTACTTGATATTCTAAATCCTCCCATAGTGTGGTGTAGAAATTTGGAGAGCGTGGTGCCAGCTATGGTATCTTCCTCGTCGATTGACAGAGGTTTAAAATTAATAGATATTTCACCAATATCCCTTGTGTTGCTTCTGAGATCGACGTTACTAAATAGTCACAAACCCCATTGATCACAATTCTGAGGGTCATTAGCAATGTTCTTCACATTGCATCTATTACGACTTTCGCGAACTATCAATCCGTACTATAGTACATTAATTTTTTAAATATAATTTTGTTACAAAATTTGGTCACGATATCTTACACGATATGTTTTGCTACTGACAGTATAATAGGTTTGAGTCTAATCCTCATTAAAGTTCATTGTTCAGCTTAATGATAGATTACACTCATTGTTATGGTATGGAAATAAGTAGAGTTACTATCTCATATGTTAACATCATAATTTGGTTGCGATTCAGATTTTCAATATTGGTCGCTAATAAAATTTGCTTAAATGTTGAGAATCCAATATCCATAGTCATTCATTATATAATTACTTCAAAATTTAATAATTAAGCTTTTTGTTGCAAACTTTTACTCGTTACAGTGAAGATCTATTAATGGAATTATGGATGCTTATTAACCACATTATTCATGGAATAATTAACATTAAACCAGGAATAATATAAATCTTAGAAGGAATTTTTTTGAATATATATATATATATATATATATATATATATATATATATATATATGTATAGTAAGAAAGGAAATAATTGAATATTTTTTTCATTAATTTTTGCTGAATTAAATAATCCAAAGGTAGTATGAAAAGTTTTATTTTTTAACAAAATATATATTAATTTCAAAATATATATTAATTTCATATCTCCTTTTTTTAATATGAAAGCATTTTCCATCAAATAATAAAAATTGCTCACAACATTTTGATTATACTTGAAAAGAAATAATTTATTCAAAGTAGATCAATAATGTACAAAACCTTTTTTGCGCATTCTTTTTCTGTTTCAAACAATATATTTTAGATTAGAATTACTCTTCTCTTAACAATAAGTGCTTTCCAGTTCAAACAAACATCGAAACTATTTGTGAAATTGATATATTCTTCAACATTGAATACTGCTACCTCTTTTATCTATTGATATCTTCCATGAACTGATGAGAATTCAGATAGTAATCATTTGTCTGAAATGAGAGGATAACATTTCAACGACCTCGTCACAATATATAACAATGGACTTTCCGCAGACGAAGAGTTTTGTATTAATAAGACTACAATGGCTCCTTGCTTTCTCATTCTGTCTGCATGACTTAGAATTGTTCGAGATTAAATATTCGTTTGTGCATCTGTTTGCTTTCCCGGTGTATTTTTCATGCTATGAATAAACTCGACATGCTCCATTCATAATCACTTTTCTTATAATTAGATATATTAAATGACATACTTTTTTTTCTTTTATAGAAATATGTATAAATAAGCAACAAAAATAACTAACGGAAAAAATGTTTGTGGAATAGATATTTAATAATTAATGATAAGTGTGAGCATGTGTACGTATATAAAATGTAAAAATGCTATTATTAATCTATATGACAGATTTATCATTAATTATTTAAACAAATTACCTAATAACTATGCTATTATATGCAAAGCATTCTACATGTGTACGTATACGTGAGCATGTGTGCATATATAAAATGTAAAAATGCTATTATTAATCTATGTGATAGAGAGAGAGATTTATCATTAATTATTTAGACAAATTACCTAATAATTATGCTGTTATATGCAAAGCATTCTACATCATTTTGACTACTATACATCTTAAGAATAAATTCTTATAGAGTTGTGAGCAAAAGTCGGAAAGAAATTTCTAATAAAATTATTGTATTTAATAAGAAAATTGGTGTCAATACTAACAATGTAAAATTGTCTAAAATTCTAAACATCAAAATTTCAAAACTTTCGATGAAACTTACAAGAGTAACTCTCCAACGGTCCGATTACATATACTACTCTTGCTGGTAGAAAATTACAAAAATATTACAGATAAGTCGGAGAGTTCTGCCATTATTACAGTAAAGCTGATTTAATTTAACATGATATTAATAAGCAGATTTATGCAATCTATAGCTGTGATTTTAAAGACTTTCTTAATTACATTGACATAGTAGATTCATTAAAATTTTAAAAGATAACAGTAAGGTACTTAATATTAATCAAGGTTGTTGCATATGAAAAATTAAATTATTAATGTTAAAAGAAAATTATACATATTTTTGATAATAATATTTCTGTATAAGTTTCGCCTGAAGTGTTTTAATTATTTTTTCTGCTAAGAAATTGTCAGAGCAAGTTTATTTTTTTACTCTCATGTCGAATTAAATAAGTAAATGATTAAGGTAAACTATGTGCAAAAATATTACTAATTAAGTGTTCGAATTAATTAACGAATGCCCGTGTCTGACACGACAACGTCATACAAATGCTTAAGCATTATGCGTACAAAAAATGGTAACTTTTTTAAATCAAATAGTGATATTGATACAAGGTTAAAAAACATTTAGATACTATTTACAAGGAAAATCATAACCTTCTAAAACGACACTAGATATTTATAAGTTTATTTACAGAACATAATTTTTAAAAAAAATATTGCGTATATAAATAGATTTTAAGCAAAGAAATGGTTCAAATCGAACGGTTCAAAGTAAATACGTAAATGTGTATTAATGCACTTGCTTAATCGATGCTAAAATAAATATATTATATTAAAATAAGCTAACACACACATTTAAAATTTTAATTTTAGAAATGTTTGCGATTTATTAAATTCTTTAACCTATTCTGACAGTTATATTTTAGTTCCCCTTTCAAGACTTGCATTACTTGTACAATTTGTTTTTTATTCCAACACAGAGATGTAGCAAAAAAAAAAATTTCCTTTCATTCGATACATCCATCGTAAATTTCCCTATAAATGATTTTCCTTTCTTTGCAATGTAAACTGATAAGTTTCTGAAAGTGTATATACACATACATATATATAGAGACGTATTTAGGAACATTTTCTCTGTCATTGATGAATTGTTGGAGACTTTTTATACGCCCCGGATCTTTTCTTACTTGACGTGTAGAAAAGTCATTTGTCAATCAACTGTCATGGTATCGACGTGTTTAGAACGTTTGAAAAATTCTTCTTTTTCATCAAATGGATGTGTAACGCTTCAATAGATTTTTCAACACGTCCAATTTCTGTAGAAAAATGCTGTTTAGGTCATTTTAAAGAGATTTGCTGTATTTAATTTCATCCTATTTCGCTTTAAAACCATACTAGTAATAAAGTTGCTGAACAGAAAATAATTCTTCACCAAGTATATCTATTTATTCACATGTAATAGTATTTGCAAAAGCTGGACAATAATGTCCTATAATTTTGAAGAAATATCTTATAAAGGGTTTTAAAGCTTTAAAAATTACTTAAAATACCTCATTCTAACCTAAAACTAACATTTTTAGCAAACAAACTTATAAACAAATAATTACCTAATCCTACATTAAATCATGTACGTCTCTTATTGGTAAAAAGGATTGGAACATTATCTGAAAGATTATCAAATGCATTCGATTATCACGATGAAACCAGATTTACAGTTGACTAGAATCATGATATTGACTCATTAAATGTATGATCATTACATAAACAACTTGAGTTCGTATAATTCAATGCAATTAATCAAAAAATTCATAAAATTCCAAATAATCAGAAATGTCTGAAAGATTGAAAAAGTAAATTGATATCTGAAAAAATATACAAGATTTTAATTTAATAAAATCAACAATCAGGAATTGTGATAATTGATTAATTTGAATATTACTTTTAATAACTTCCTATCAACAAAAGATTAATTAACATGAATATCGGAATTTTTTGAAGTAGTTTTTTATCGAAATTCAGACCAAATCTTCAGATTATGATGGAAATTTTATCTACTGTTATAAGAAATATACGAGGAAAAATCCATAAATTTGCATTTTTGTTCTTCTTTAATCAAATTAAACAACTAGAAATAAAATTTGTAAGCTTTAAACTATCATCACAAAATAGGTTGACGAAATGGCCATTCACGGTGGACCACATAATTTTCAACTTTCAAATGCCTAATACGACATCTTAGTTACAAATATCCTCTACTAACCATTACTCCAAGTGATGTCATTTGAAGAACTAAACACATTAAAGTATTTACACTTTTTCTTCGAACTGCAGAGTTTTAATGAAATCATGACTTGAACACTACACTTTGACTTAATGAAAGACTATACTCCATCTAAAGAAGGCGCAATACTAATTTTGCAATGTATATCTATCAAAAGATATATTAACACAAATTTTATGGTAAGTCATTTATTTTTAACATTTATAAAATAGAAAAATACACTTATTTGGTTTGGTTTTATTAACATCACACTAGAAGCAACATGATGGCTATTGGTGACGGACCTCGTAATTTTGAACCTCTGTCAAGTGACGAGGATGACACCTGAGCTCTTACCCCCTCTCCAAACTTCAACACCCCTCCAACGGGAGGACTTTGGCCTCCGATATATTTAACGTGCATCAGTCCCTAACACATGGTGGGTAATAAGTGGCATCAAGGTTCGAACTCGCAACTTCACGAAAACCGCCACCGCGAGTACACAACCATGACCACTGGGCTTATCGCTGCCACAAAATACACTTGTAAAGTCAGTTGTCGTGGTGGTCTGGTTTGGCTCAATAACAACTACTTTTTGCGTAACAATCAATTATTATTAGGCTTAAGTTACACACAGACAATTTATAAAATTTTTAAAAGTGAAAATTATTAAACGAATTTTTGTTGAAAGTGTATTCGTCGAACGCTTAGCGTTTACTGAAATGTAACTCACTTAGACTAGTAGTTACAGGATGCATCTGCGATATCGGACATCAATTTATATTTGATATGATATGATCGCCTAACCACTAGATACTTTTTCTATTAAATCTAATTTTTTTACATTTTACAACAATGTGAAACTTCTCATTTTACTTTTCTATAAGATTATTCAATTTCTGGTTGAATATATTCTATTGTAATAAACTTATTTTTACTGGAAAACGTTTAATAATTCATTATAACTTAATAGCCGCAATTGACATTTCTCTATTTCTACAAATTTTTATATATTTTTTTTAATAAATTTCAAATCCAAAGGAATTTAGAGTATGTAAATTTTAGGAAACAATAGTTAGTTATCTTTTTTCCGCAATACTGATGTTTATTTTCATATTTTCATTTCATAGATGGCATTTCAAACAGAAGATTAGGGCTCCGTTTGAAAGAATTCCATTAACGGAAAATTTTAACATTGTGTATAAGTCAATTTTTTATCCAATAACTAAGAATAATGATTTTTCTACTATACATTTATAACGAAAACCAATTTCTTCTGAGAATATTTTGTAATGGAAACCAATTACTCTTTCTTATCTTTATGAGTGAATAGAATTACGTACATAAAAAACTGTTATATATGAAACCCTTAAAATTTTCTATTACACGTATCCGATTCGTCGTTAACGTCATTACTTTTCATTCAATTTCTTAAAATATTTCTTTTCAGCAACTTTCAAATTCTTTTAATACAATTTTAGCTAAATTTCCTAAAGGAAACTTAAGTTATGCGTGTCTTACATGATATTCTGAAATTCAAGAAATTTCTCAAATGTGTTGAAATTCCTTATATCTTCTACTCATTATTTAAAAATAAACATACAACTTATCAATTTTATGATAAAAAGGTTTCAAGCCAAATTCTTGTTTAAAATGTGTATTAAAATAAAAGATTTTATCTTATTGTAGAAAATTTTGCTTATTTTACCTACTTTGATAAGTTTATTCCTCGAAAAAAATTTCGCTTCAAAATTAAATATTTAATTTTGTTTCAAAGTTTGCATTCTTAAATCTGGAATTTTATTTTCATGCATTTTTCTCTAAGTTACAAACGTACCAAAAATTAATTTATCTGTGACTCAAAAATCATAGCAATTTAAATATTTAACACTAAAAATAAAAATAATAAATTTATTCTCTTATCAAAAAACTTATGCTGGAATTCTAGCAGACCAAAAAATCTTTTAAACGGAAAAAGTTTTGAATAGTTCCTTCTCCATTTAAATAGGATGAAAGGAAAGAAAAGATGTCAAATCTGAATTACAATTCATTGAAACTTTTCTGCACCGTTAATACCCTCTCATTTAACTGAATCAAGTTTATATATAAATAATGTTTGTTACAAATATTTAACTTGAAGTACTATTACGTTATTTATAGTATTACTTTAGATGTCTTGTAATCTATTTATCCGCTTTGTTAGTATTTGTGAATTTTTCTCTCTATAAAATATTAAAAACTTAATTTTTAAGTGACATTTAAATGTGACGTTTGTTTTTTAAGCTTTGATAAAATATTTAATGTAAGTTTTAGAAAAAACAATTTATTTTTTCAATTCAGTTTATAGTTGCATGCATGATTTTCATTAATGGCTTGACGGTTATTCTTCAAAGCTTAATTGATTATTTAAAACTGTTAATACAGACCTGTAATTAATAATTAAACAGCACAATAATTTCAAAAAATTCCGGTATTTTAGTACTTTTAAAAAAATTATATAATTTTTCTTTAATTAATTGTATTCTTAACTGAGGAAAAATTTAATGCAAATAAAAGTTGACATACAAAAAAACTGACAAAAAACGTATTTGCTGACTTGTCAGTAAATATGTCTTTATTTTATTCGTGTTTTTGATAATTTTGTTTTCTGCGATTAAAAATGTTACAAATTATATCTCCGAAACTAATATTAATGTGGTTTCACAATTTTTGAATTATATTCATTTTTGAAACTTAAATTGTCAATTTAATTCACACTGAATAAAAAGAAAACTTACGAAAAATTAAATTAACAAAGAACCAAAGTTGAAGAATGGTTTAAACTGTGAACTTTATAGCTGACAAATGTTCGAGTCAAGTTTTTATTTCCAAATTCTGATTTCTACAAAAATCACAAAGAAGAAATACAGAATCTTCTGCAGCTTTAATTCCCTCTTTAAATTTCAAAATATCACATCGTATTAATAATAATTCTTATTTGGAAAAGATTTGCAGTTTAGTTTTTTAAAGGATCCAACTGAAGCATTGTCATTGTTACTGAATTTGGATTTAAAATTATGAAAGGCTTGGTCCAAAACCCGTTGTGCTTACCTACAAATGATACGGCTCTGAATCACTAAGTTAAAATAACAAAATTACTTAAGATTATAAAAATTATAAATAAAGAATGCCATACCATCGTATATTATAATAAATATTCAGATTTATTGAAATAAAAAAATATGGATTATAATTTGAACTTACAACCTGGAAGTGTGATGCAAGTCAGGAGGCGTCATATTCTTTTTAAACTCTTTTTAAGTGAGGGTGAAAGCCCAAAAAAGTCCAAAAAAAAAAAAGAAGGCGATCACGTCAAACCCTCTTAAGTTGAGACAAAAACCTCATGATTGTCGCTAAAACCCGTTGACGGTACGCTGTAAGAATACAAATGTCTCTCGATTATGATTATTTTTAGCCCTAAATTCCCACCTAAATTTTAAAAGCATAGTCGCACTGGACACTGAAACTAAATGGAGTACACATATTATCCAAAATAAAATTAACAAATACCGGATAAAATGTTTTAAACTGCACTGTTCTTTTTTTCTTTCCATTTACAGTGTAAAACGTTAGGTTAGTGTAGGTATCATCTTGAAGTTGAGCTACAGAAACGCGTGCGTTGTCTAGTTGTTTTTTTTTTTTTTTAATTACTGCAGAATAGAATAGAATAAAATAATCTAATTAATATTAATGTATTTCACTCAACACATAAATGTACACTTTTAAAGATGTCATCAAGTCACTCATTTTACGTTTATATGCATATACTTTTGTTTCTCTTTGTATTTGCTATTTTATCTTTTATCTACTTCATTTTTCAACCAAAAAGTAGCGCAGTTTGGGCTCTCGCGTCATAAACTTACAATCAATAAATAAATAGACCAAAAAATATGCATTTTAAAATCAAATTATCCCCATACCTGACGAAGTATAAAAATAAATTTTTGAATGCATTTTCTATTATGTAAAAACCATTTTATCGTTAAACATTTTATTTCTGCATCAGACAAGTGTGATGTAAATCACACTCAAATGCACAGCCATGCTCCACTATGCCCAAATTACAAAGCTTAACCTGAAGGTGAAGAGACCTAGCTCCACTTCTTCGTAAACCAATTTATTTCCTCATTAGAAGAAAAGTATTAATGGGAGGAAATCGAGCTTAACAGTTCTTTATATGCTGCTTTTAAGCCGAAGTGGTTCACCAATTATAATAAAAATAAGATAATAGAGATACACTGTGCGCGCGCGCGCGTGTGTGTGTGTGTGTGTGTAAATATTCTAAAAAATTTGTCAGTGTTTGAAGATGTTTTTAATTAAAGGAAAAAAGAGTAATTCTGCGTCCTTGAACAAACAAAAATAGCTTTTATGCTCTACTTTATATAGTTTTCCTAGTCGTTAAATTTATCGTTAATAAATTGCACTGAAAAACCTATATTTACAGTACGTCTGTAATATCTCGCAATAAATGATCAAATCTTACATTTACACAACTTTTGACCACGAGAGATTAGTTTCTCTTATATTAATAGCAGAGGTTAATATTACTGTGTTATTTTTCAGTAACATTTCTTTTAGAGACTGAAAAAGTTTGAAATTTAAGTTGTGGACGTATAATGAACTATAAAGGATAATTTTCGGAACATATTACGAAATCCCCATTTCTAAAATCCCCATTTTGTTCGCTAGAGCATTTCACAGAATTTCTTGGTGTGTGTATGGGGTTTTTTTTCTTTACATCAGTCGCAGAAATTAAAGTTCAAGGAATAAAAGTGAGTAACGACTAACGTTTAGACGATGTAATGTGGTGGCGAATTGTGGGTAGGCTAGAAGCAGGCTAGTCTCAAATCCAGATTTGTAGAGAATTCTATTTAACACCCATCGTTGTGTCCAACTTATGGAAACAGTTTAAGTATACCGTATCCGTCGAGAGAAAGCCTGGGAAAGGTCGTCCAAGGGCCTTGACGACCAGAGAAGATCACATTTCTCCATTACAGGGAGGCGTAATAGGGATGCAACAGTTTCTCATGTCTCTCAGGAGTTATATGCAGCCACAATAACCGGAGTTTCAAAGATGACTCCACTTACAATGATGCAGATTGCATACAGATTGAAGCATCAATCTATGGGTGAGCGTTCCCTTCACTGATGAGTCTCGGTTCAGCCTAACCAGAGATTTTCACCGTACTTTCATATGGAAAGAAAAAGGAACTCGCTGCCTTCCCTTCAATGTCCAAGAAATCCACCATTTCAACCAGCGGATAATTATAACTGTTGAACTATAACTGTATATAATAAATGTTAAATGATTATTTTTTAGTATTATATCAACCCTATATACACACCAGATTTCATTAAAATCTGTCTAGTAGTTGTAAAGATAATCGACCAAATCAGAAAATTATCTTCATTTAGAACACAAGTATATATATATATATATACAGTGGTGGTCAAAATTGTGAATACTTTTGGAAATTTTCATGTTTTTTAACTTTGTATGCTTATAGAGAATTTTTCGTTTCACTAAATGCAAAGTAGTTTATATCATTTTAAGGAGAATTTAATATTCAATTCAATTCAAGAATCTTAAGATATTTCGTATACAAAAGTCGTTAAGTGCACTTTAATCTAAAAATCAAACACATTTAGAAAATGGTTAGTAATGTCTAACTTTCCTGGCTGTCACTGTTCTTGTTTTGGAAACCAATCAAATAAAGACATGAACTGCCAGTAGGAGGTGACACCATATTTATAGTTGGAACAAGTCGTTATTATGGTTATTCTGCTTTGTTCTGTAGAAGGAAGACTGTTTCTTACATAATTAAATTACTAGTAGAAATTGTTGTAAAAAATTTTAATATTTAGTCAAGAAGCTTTGGTTTTGGTTTTGTTAACGTCGCACTAGAAGCAACACGAGGGCTATTATTAGTCAAGAAGCAATGAAATCAAATAAAAGAATATATTAGACACTTAGAAAGAGATGTAAGATTATTCTGTTACAAGCAAATGATCTTTTCTAAGCAGAAATTGAAAGACAGGTGGATGGATTCAGTGACTACATTTGGAGTCCGAAAGTTTTGCTTATGATATCAGGAGACGAGTTCCACAAAAAACGAAGCAGTAAAAGGTCGAAAAGGGTACACTACATCTGTTGATGACAGAAGAATAAAATGACAATGCCTTTAAAATCGAAGAATGTCATCAACGGCCATCAGAAGTGATCTTAATGATGCTGGTGTTTTTGTCAGTTCACGAACAATCAGGAGATGTTAACAGATGTCGGAATAAGAAGTAAAGCTCCAAGAAAACAGTCTTACTTAAATTTACAGCAGCATAAAAAACGATAACATTGGACAAAGGAACACATTAATTGGACAGATGATCAGTGGTTGTAAGTTATATGGAGAGATGAAACTAAGATATCGTTATTCAGTAGAGATGGGTGAAAATATGTAAGAAGTAGAATAGGAGAAGAGCTACATCCTGACTGCATTCAGGAAACGGTGAAGAACCCACTTAGTGTTATGATTTGGTCATGTATGTCAACAGATGTTACTGATCATCTTCATGCCATCGAGGGCACACTGAATGCCAGAATTTTTCTGGAACCAAAATTTCTACCATCTATCAGGGATCTCTTTCCCTACAATAATTACTTATTTTTAAGCAGGATTCTGCTCTCTGCCACACAGTAAAATTATCGAAGAGTAGTTTCGTACAAACAGCATTAAATTATTGTCCTGACCAGGATACAGACTTGACCTGAATCCTATCGAAAACTTGGGGCACCGTTTCTTGTCCTAATGAGGCTGCAATCAAATAAAAAAGAACTAATTCAGGCTATAATTGATATATATATATATATACAATAACCCTTTAAAAAGAAAATCGGTTAACAAGAAATAATACTGCAATCACAATAAAATGCTGTACAATTTCTCTCATTTGTTCCCTTTTAATAAGGAGCAACACAAAAAGATCTTGCTTTTCAGATTCAGATTCTTAGGCGCATTCTTGTTACATTGAATAAAGTAAACAATGGTATAATGTTGGTAAGCTGCCTCTTAATTTAGAGTAATCACATGACTGCTGCCGATTATGGCAGATGGAGACATTTTAGAAATTATTCCGAACATGAAAGATCCCACTGATGCAGGTTCCGACCACCACATAAATGAACATTGTTTTTGCGTGCGTGGATGATATAAAACAATTTACCGACAATTTAATTCTAAAAAAACACTGCAAAATCAGATTTTCTTTTTAAGAAAATGTATTTTTTGTATGTTATTTCATTAACTACTTGTATGTTTAATTATTTAGAGTCCTGATACTGTACCTATTATGATTTGTTTGAAAATACACACACATGTATGTGTTTTTGAGGACACGTATATATTATGTGTGATCAATTTATATATTTGAGGGCACATTGAAAATATGGTTCTGGTCTTTTTTCGCACATTTAACACAAAATAATTAAACTCCAAATATCATTTTAGGACCTTTAGTTTCACGCTAAGCATTTTTAACTGTGTGTTTAGTATTAGCATAAATGACAAATTTTTAAAGTTATATGACTGCAGTATGGATGTTATGTAAGCAAAACTGCGTTCTGTTCCATACTACGTACCAAAAAATTAATTCTCAAAACCAAGAACAATGCCACTTAATATATTTTCGAATGCCAAAATAAATATTTTCGAGCATTCATTAAGCGGGAACCAACTTCAGACCTGTAGAAAACGCTTAACAAAAATATAAGAAAGATTTTAAACCAGCTGAGTGGCTTACAAATTATTACAGAATAGAATTTTACTTAAACTAGTTCTGAATAGACATAAATTAATAGCTCCACAAATCTTGTTAAAATATCTTTGCAAAGTTACAAGGAAAAACATGAGATAATTACTTACAGGGTATATTTTCATCTTTCGTGTTTACCGATTTCGTGCGCTAATGAACGATTTCACTTATTTTACAGTTTGCCGAGTTGATTTTAAACAAACGCTTAAAAATATGAATCTTTAAAATCATTTCAATTCGATTGGGAATCCATGAACTAATTTTATTATTGCTTAAGTTTTTGATGCATTTGAAGTAATTAAGATATAAATGTCGTTAACGTAATACAAACAAAATGAAATATTGTCGGTGGAAATACACAAACTGTTTAAATTGATTTCAAAATTTGACAGAAACTTTTTATAATTCATGGACAGTACTTCACTCAACTAGACTTTCATATTAAAAATTATATATATATATATATATATATATATATATATATATATATATATATATATATATATATATATATAAATCAGAAAAGTAGAAAAAACTAAATACCAAAAATTTTGAAAATTTTAAAAAATCTTACATTTTTTTTTGAAGATACTAAAAAGAGAACAACATATAATAATATAACAGGCTTTAGACTGTAAAGTTGGATTTTTCTATAAATATAAACCTAACTATCCCCATCAACAAAATATATTATTAAAAATATTATAAAGCCAAGAAATATAAATTCAAAAAAATTTGAAAATTTAAATCCAAAAAAAATTTAAAAAGAGAAACACTAAGAAAACGAAAATATTATTTGAAAAATCAATAGCAAGAAACCAAAAATTAAAATCAAAAACTAAAAAAGTTATAAAAAAAAACACCAAAAAGTGAAGAAATCTTTAATAAACTGATAGCAAAAATTGAAAAATAAAAAATTTATGAGAAAATTAAGGTTTTCCATATATACCACATTACATGTATTAATATTACATACAGATATATAAAAAAAGGCAAACCAATTTTAATAATAAAACCTAAGAGATTCAGATTTAGAAAAAATAGTTACGCACTTCATATACTCATTAATGCTATCATTTCAAGTCATAAAAATACTTGAAACGGCAATTAAAATGAGTCAAAAATATACTACATATCTTAGCATTATCAATCACCACACAATGAACATCAATCTTCACACGCAGACTAAAACTTTCAAGTGTTGCCAGGATTCTAACACTAAACTCTATAAAAAATATATTTAAATGTAGCCAAATTGTAAACTCTAAATTCATGAAATACTACAAAATGATATTAGGACAATTAAACAATCAAGAAGATTTTTAAGAATTTACAACCAAGAACTTACAAAATCAAAAAAATTAAAAAAATATATACTCTCTAAGACATATAAAAAACTTTTTACGAAATTTAAAAAGGAAAAGAAACAGAATCTATGTATCGTTTACTAGTAATTATGTACTTTCCTGTTTTATAATAAATTATTATGTTTAAAAGATATTATCAATTTAATATTATTCTCTATTTTTTAAATAAAATATCCTGAATTGTTAAGGATTTTAATTTTTCTGAACCTTATATATTTCTAAGGTCCTTAAGTCAGATCATTTTTTCAAAGACATGTTGATCTTGTGAAATATTTATGCATCCTAATTTCTTTAATAAATTAAAAAACGGTTTTGACAAACAACTTTTTAACAGTTTTTATTTTACCTAAAGGCATTTCAGAACATGTTTATAACATCTTTTTAAGATCATTAGCATCTAATCATTTATGAAAAGGAAGACATATTATAACTAGATGTTTACGTAAATATTTTTTGTGTCTTACAATGAGTTATAAGAAAAGATATTTGATGGTGATGAAAGGCTAATTTCTTTCTTGATTTTAGAAGCCATGGATGTGAGATATAAAACCTCTATTAAATATACAAAAAAATACATTAATCGAATTTTTGAAATATTTATTAAACTGGGCTTTTTCCGAGGGAGATAAATCATTATGAAGACAACATTTAATAATCATACAATTTGATCAGGTTTTCTCAAGCATTTAATTATTTTGCCCTAAATGATATTAAAGGTGCTCAGTATCTAATATAAAAAATTTTATAGGACTTAATTTACGTATTTTTGTGCTTTTGGAAGTTTCCAGTCCATTAATCAAGTACCTTAAGCAAAATTCAATGAACATTTTCAACCTTGAAGGAAGCCTTAGGAAAGAAAACTACCTTATCTTGTTTGCATCTTTTGCACAAAATTTGCATGCAACCAATTTTGCATTTGCATGCAACCAATAAAGATACACTTGTATTATAATGAAACAAAAATACATGCTGATGAACATCGTATTGTGAAACTACACGAAATTACCTAATTTCCACTAAATTCAGAGAATAGGCTCAAACACAAAAATATAACTGAGACGATAAGATGTTTCAGAATTATTATATTTTCTATTTAACTATAGAGAATGCTTCCTTGATTCTATAAACCTATTGTTTTAGAACATTTGAAAAACAAAAAATCTGAGAACTGAAATTTAAAACTTTAAATAACTATGCCATAAAAAAAAATATTTTATTTGCAATTGATACACTTTCCTCAAGCAATACAATATTCAGAGAGCTGACGATTTCAGTTTTTCAAAATGTGGTTATTTTTAGCACAATATTTTTACTAATACTCACAAATCGATCAATATAACAACTCAGAAAAATTTTAATCGTAAAATTCAATTTTTTTTTTATTTTACTATGCTTAAATTTTGAAGTGGTTATTATGTTCCGTGAATAAAATATTATGTTTTTAGTACTTTGAAATTTTTTGAAAATTATAAATGCAATCAATACTATTCAAAATATATCTAAATGTAAGTACACGACTTTTCATATACTTTCATAAATACGAGTACCACTATAGGATTATCCATTGATCGTATATAATTATTTATGTACATAATGAAAATTTCTTTGAATAAACAAAAAAATATGTATATATATTTGTGTGCGTGTGCGTGTATGTATAATTATTTTTGTAAAATTAATCAATCAATCAAATTGTTTTTAGATAAAAGCTTTCCTAATAATAAATATATCATACATATTGGAAGAAGGAGAAGTACATTATTTCAGGTAGTTTCTAATATGATGTAGACAATTTTAGTTAAAGTTATTTAATAATGTTTATAAATTAGTATAGTTTACTTTTAATGGATAAGTTAACTTACTTTGTTTTCATTGAATTTGTCTTTTTTTTGTTTCATTTCATTTTTTTCAGGCGACCTATTTTTAGCTTAAGGTTTTGCTTATTTTGTTGTAATATTATTATAAATGTTCATTCTAAGTTTCAAGCTGAAGACAGCTTTGAATTAATTTAGCTCCACTTTTAAATAAATGTTTTAATTCTTTTATATTGGCATGTGCTACATAGGTCTTGCTTAGGCCTTATGATACATTATAAGTTTTTTAAATTAGTGGTTTTAAGCTTAAATTTTCAGTTATTTACAAGTTTAATGAGTTCAATAGGTATTCTTGAATATTATAGAATATTATGCTTTATGCATATAAAAGCTCTTTTTTTTTACATTATAATTTTGTATGATTAAATTATATACATAAATTGAGATTAACTAAATTTAATTTCATGTTATAGTATTTTAATTTTATTTCCCTAAATGTTTCTGTAAATTTGTGATATTTTCCTTTTAATAACTTAAATGAGTATGGATTTTAATATTAGTTTTTATTATATATATTATGTAGCTTATATACACATGCTAAAAATTATACATACAGAAACATTTATGGATATATATATATATAATTATATATATTATATAAAATCATACTAAATATTGCTAATCATAACTATTAAATACCATTACTGAAAAAAGTATTAGAACTAAAAATTAGTACAAATATTTTTTTAAGAAATTTAAAATCATACGCTAAGCATTTTGTCATAATTTTAAAAATTAAAAATATCGTTATGTAAAAAGCAATAAATTTACTTAAATATATATAAAAGTATTCAAGAACACTTATTATACGTGACAATTTTAGTTAATAAATTAAAATAACTAAATAAAATCTACAACCTAGTTAAAACACTCAGCTTTACAAAAAAAAGCGAATATCAAAAGATAACATTTAAGAAAAATTTGAAAATATTTATAATTTTAATCAAAATCCGAAAAGCAAAACCCAATAAAACTCAACTTTATAAAAAAAAAGAGAACATGGAAAAAGAATTTTTTTAGACCATAATAAAGGAAGGCAAACTTAAAAATAATCTATATTTATTTATCCAGATTTTAAAAAGAAAATTAACTGCAAATTTAAATAAATTTTACATCTTAAAATCTATTTGATGTTCAAATAAAATTCGAGAATGGTACGATTATATAATGTTTTTTAATAGCAAAACAATATTGATAATAAACTTTAATGCTGTATATCCAAATTAGTCAATCAATAAGACATTATTAACCAATTGAGGGAATTTAAAAAACTATAGAAATTTACTAATCTATATTTATCCTAAATATTTTAAATATTAATTAAAAAATCTATACGATGAATATTAAATTAAATATAACTGCTTTTTGTAATAAATATACCTACTAAAAAGATTAGAACTAAATAACATTTAAAAAACTGTAAAAGAGACAGGTATAAAAAATGTATTGCCTTCTAGGGATTAAGTTTTAAATTAAGAACTTTCTTTTTAAAAATAAACAAATGCAAATTTTATAGTTAAAAATGTTATATATATGTGTGTGAATACTATTTCTAAAAGATTTTCATAATTTACAAACATAACTGTAGGACATATACAAAAAATATAAAAAAATACACAACTTTTTTTTTAATTTATCATAATCATTTTTGTACTTTTATTAATAAAATTAACAAGATAATTTACTTCGATACAACTAGTGATAAGCTTCTTTTAATTAATATTTTAGTATTTACAGCTTACTACATTATTTTTCTAATAATATAATTAGCATTAACATTTCTGAAAATTTAAATAAAAATAGCTATCCCAGAAGGGTATCTTATTTATATGAAAGTTTAAATAGTCTCTCTTGTAATATATACTACGAACAATTTTATTATACATTATTTTTAATTGTATATCTATGTAGTCTGGTTCATATTTAGTATTATTTGCTTAAATTATATTTAAATATGAACATAAAAAGATAAAATAGTTTTATCTTCAGAAGACTTATTATAATTCAAAACAATTAGGTCCTCAATATATCTATGCATAATAAAATAGTCTCTATCAATATAATTATTTTCATAACAGTTTCAATACATGTTTGCCAAACTATTACTCGCAAGACCACCGTAGGGAATACCCGTAATTTGTTTAATTTTTTTATCTTTATTTTAATATAGTTTTTTTTCTAAGAACAATATTAACTAAAGATTTAGATTTATCATAAGCAATGAATTCATTAATATTATAACCCTTATAAATAATTAATAGTGTGTTAACTAAGATAGTTATTAGTAGGTTATCTCACCTGTGTCTATCAAATTAAATAATTCTTCAAAATCAAAATTATGAATACTAATTTCGACAAAATTATGAGTAGAATATCTTTTATATTTTCTTTAAAATATTCAAAATATTTTTATCGATATGCAATTTATAAGCGAAAAAATAGTTTATATATATCAAAGCTAAATTTCTTTTCGTGTCTTGTTAACTTTCTCAGCAAAATTAAATTCAAACCTTGAGAGGTATAATTACAAAGATAAAAAAAACTATTTTTATTTGATAATTTCTTCGACGAGTCTTTATGAAAAATGGAAATGAACAAATTCTTTAGTCTAAAGTTATAATTTTTTGTAAGAGAAAACTTTTGATGTAAAAAGTTAATTATGAAAATAATATTTATTTTTAATGTCTGCACTACTAAAGCTCAATAAAACTTCCTCGTTAAAAAAATGAACAATAATACAAATAAAAGTTCTAATTAAATTCCGAATAAAATAAATTTAATTTAGTTTGTTTCAATTTATATTATAGTATCTTAATCAGTATATTTTCTTGAGATGTTTAAGTTTCCATCAGTGTTGTCATTTGCTTAAAAAATAAAATTTTCAATACTTTTGAAAATTATTTTGTTGAAATTTGTTGGTAGTATCTTTTTATATTTTTCGTCATTGCAGTAATTTTTCCGCGATTTATTTAATCTCTGTTTGGGCAATAATAATTATTTTTAAGTGCTTTTGACGCTTAAAAGTGAGGTAACGTAAATTTTTTTGTATATTTGTCTTAAAATGTTTTTAAAGCTTTTGTCTAATGGTCATTTTTATTCGTGTAATTAATAAAAATGTTATTTTTATTCGTGTAATTAATGTTAGTGATATCGTTTATTCACTTTGTTTCGGAGAATTATAACTACTGTTTTTATTTGAATTAATAATACTAGTAAAAATATTAATTCAAAATTCTGTGAAATTTTGTTTTCTATCCTATTTTTCAAAATACTTTTAAAAGTTTTTAAAAAATTTGAAAAACCACTAACAAATCAATGAAATAAATCAAACTATTTTTTTTTTTTCAAAAATCCGATTAAAAATTTTAATTTTAGTAAAATTTTATTATATATTTATAATTATTTACTTTACCAGTTGCCTGTTATTTTATTCAAATAAAAGCAATAGCGTGTATAAAGATGGAGAAATTGAAATTTTATTGGATTATCATCACATATTCAGGAATTCCGAATTTCTGATAAAAAGTAATCTTAAGAATAATCCATAATGTAAAATTGTTGATAAAAAAATTACAGCTTTTGCTTGTTATTATGCTGGTGATAGAAAAAAAAATAATTTCCTTTAAATCATGAATTATGTAGAACAAGATTTTTGTTTTAAACATATTCAAATAACCTTTATATGCCATTGCCCTTCCCTTGCCGTATTATTGTGTGTGTATTTGCTTTAACTTAGTAATAATATACTTAGCACACACAAAATTTAACTTTCTGAATCACTTCTTAATTATATTTTCGTACAAATACAATATTCATGTATTATTTAGAAAGCAAAACTACCGCTTGTTTTATCACGCACGCACGCACACACACACACACACACATACACACACACACACACATATATATATATATATATATATATATATATATATATATGTATGTATGTATGTATCCAAAGTGTTTCAAATCTCATTGGTAAAAGTTTAAAGCTCCCGTCTACCCGCCATTTTCATTTCGTGGACGTAATGTTAATCCTATGGAATTTTGACTTTAATTCTCACATATTTACTATTTGATCTATTTGAATGCAACAAAGTGCATCTGAAAGAACAAAAAATAATGAAGGCTTCTGTAGAATTATTTTTTTTCTTCCGATTCTTAAAAATGTTTTAAAATACTTTTTAAAGATCGGAAAACTCACAAAAGAATCATTAAAATAAGAATAAAAATATTTTTAAAAATCTTAGAAAAAAGTAATTCCACAGAAGCATTCATTATTTTTTGTTCTTTCAAATACCCTTTATTGTATTTAAATAGATCAATTAAAAAGATGTGAAAATTAAAGTCAAAATTCCATAGAATTAGCATTACGTCCACGAAATCAAAATGGCGGGTAGACGGGAGCCTTGAGGGGTGATGATAAAATAAAATATCTAAACAAGCATTTTTCATCTTACGATGCATAAGCGAGAAGCAAGTGGTTAACAACTAGACGACGCTGTAATGGAAAGCATAGAAAGTTAATTTTCTTACTCATCGTCATTTGTTCCGTGATTTTCCTGTGGCAGGACAACCCATACGGAATTAAGTTTAAGAAAGTTGTTGCTCTTGACAAGTAGGCTCAGGAAGAGCTAAGCGGACTACAAGAAGGGATGATTGAAGAATTGTTCAGCAAGCGAGAAACACACCAATCCTTTCACATCGGGAAATTATGCGAGCAGTAATCCCCTCTCTGTATCATCTTGTAAGCGCCAAAACCGTTAGCAGACGACTGCGTATTTTGCACGGAGACCATGAACACTACAACATCAGTGCCAAGGACTGCACGGGTGTCACAAAAGAGCAGCAGGGATGCAAGTGGCATAGTAACAGTTCATCTTTAGTAATGAGTATCGCAGTTGTTTTGGTGAAGAGGAAAATTATATCTGTGAGTGAAGATAGCACGGTCAGAGCCATAATGGTCAATTTGTTGTCACTCATCACAGTTGTAATGTTGTGAGGTGATATTTCATATTATGCCACATCACTTCTTGGCACTTCTGCATGCTTGGTCTCCATTATAGCCAATTTGACGGACTGCAGATTAATTCATGAGGTCGTTCGACGTATGGCGTTACATTTTTTATGAACATCTATCCCATTCGTCTATTTCAAAAAGATAACACTTGAGTTCATACAGCTGTCATATTAAGAACTTGCCTGGCATCCATAAACTTTTTTGTCGTTATTAGCAACATTACCTGACCCGCTGCCCGGAGAACATTTATTAAGTACTATAAACAGCTCTATTAAGACTCCACGGCTCCCATAAGAGTTTAAGATCTATATAACAAACCTTAGTCTGTATGGAAATAAATAAATCAAGACACCGTTAAGTGCCTCTACGACTCCTTGCCAATTAGTGTTCCAAATTGTATGAGAAATTATAGCGACCCAATATCTTACTGAGAATGGTACTCTGATTTTGTATTTTCACCAATAAATTTTGATATACCCATGCTTAGTTTTATTTTTTTTTTTTTGCGTTAGTAGGCAATGAGTACCAACTTACTTTCAAATATCTTACTTACAATACGACAATTCCTTTTATGAGTAACTTTTGTTTGATGATGAGTATAATATTGGTATTTTTTGCAATTACTAATTTTATTAGGTTTTAACATATCGTTACAATATTATCCATAAAACGATTCATATATCGCAATCAAATTATTGTATTGGATGGTAATTAATGATAAAAATATTAATGCATTAAATAAATGTTTTTTCAATAGCATTAAAAATATTAGTAACAACAAGTTCTTAAGCATCTCAGAATATTATTTTTATATGTTATGCAAATTAATGATAAACACAAATTTGTGCTCAAATAATTTTATGTATAGATTTCAGTTTTGTAAAGTAACGTTAGTAAATTATCAGTAAATGTTATTTTAAGATTCAAAAAAAAAGTTTTTTTTAAATAATTACATAACTTATTAAATTGTTTAAATTATTCTGTTGAAAATATTATTATTCAAAGTAATGAATATTTATCAAAAAAAAGTTAAAAATCTAAGGAATAAGGATGTTTTGAGTGTTTCAATGTATGCAAGTCAATATAATACTTTTATGAGAGAAAAATATGTACATTTCTATTTAACTGATACTCTGAAAAGAATTTTATATCATCATCCACTATACATTAATGAAGAAAATACACATCTTAATACTAAACAGTATGTATTTTTGCAATAAAATAGGATAAGAAAACAGTTTTTTAAACTGTGTGACTGATGAGTTATCTACCGTTGTAGGGATAAAATTTTATGCACTCGGGAAAAAATGTCAAATTATCCCAATGCTTTGAAATCTCACTAATAATTTTTTTTGTAACAGTGCATTTCTTAAAAAGGACAATAAAAATGGATTGTTCAATTCGGATATAGCTTTAATGTCTATAGGTAGCAAATAAAGCATTAGTCCACATTTTATTGCACATAAATCTAACACACAGTGGTGTACAATCGATTATGTATGACGCACCGGGATACACGTCATGTATCCCGGTGGTCCACGTCGTTGCAATGATGTTAAAAACATAAGAAACAAAATAAGCAATTTATATTTAACTTGCTTGTTTCCATTCTTAAAATGAAGTGAAACAAAGATAATTAGTTAAAACTTAAAAAGAGTAGATTATATTAATGGAGTTTTTTAAAGGGTAAAATATTGAAGCTAGTTCCTTCCATTTTATTTCGGAAAAAAATAATGCTTTTTAAGTATATACAATAAAACAAATATTGTACGGTACAATCGTTACTTTTAATTTAATATTTCCTGTATTACACATTTATACGAATTTTGTTTCTAATTTTAAAAATATTTTGATCCACTTAACGAATTTCATATTAGCAAATGTTTTAAAAATTTGAATTTATAGGTTAAATTTTATTATATTTAATACAGATATTTATGTTGAAAGGGGAGGGAGTTAATAGTTTCTTCACAAGAGATTGAGTCCATTTCTTCCTTTAATGTTAACTAATATACTTTATTTTATGATACTTGAGCTTATAAATTTCTTTTTAAATATTTCGATTGAAAAAAGAAAAGTAGTTTAGAAATAAATTATAAACTTTACATTAAATTTTTAGGTTCATTTATTTTAATTAATAAAAAAATTATTATTACAACTAAAAATATTTTTGTAAATGTTTCAAAAATATTTCATAAAAATTTTATTAAGGTTTAATAAGAAAAAATATTTCCACAAATAAAAGTAAAATATATTGAATCGTTTGCTTATTAAAAATATTTCAGTTCCTTATCTAAATAGATGCCAGTAATCTTTCATAACTTCGCCTTTTGAGAAGCGCTGAGAAAGTTTATTTTTAAATTTCTGCGTTAAAAGAAAACATTTATTAAATATTTTTATTACTTCATCTTTCGAAAACCTCAGTTTAATTTACTCGATCTTTCCAATAAGCAACGAGCTGAATCTCGATATTAAATTTCTTTTTTCCACTTTTTAAAAGAAAAATTAGAAGGAGACAAAATATGTTCCCATCGATTTCACTGTCATCAAAACTTGCGGTTCCACCTTGTTATTAGTGGAGCCAAAGACAATGAAAATTGCAATTTCAGAATATTATGACATTGCGTTTAAATAACATGTCAGAGACACTCTCTGCTTTCCCTTAACGTTTGTGGCTAAATATCAATTTCTCTTTTGTTAGATAGACGTGTTGCTTTGAACGAGGAACTAGAAAAACATATTACAAGTAAATTCGTTCAATACACAAAGACAGTCTGAAGAAGTAAAAAATAATTTAAAATTAGAGAGCTACATTTTAATTTGTTTTCCTAATTAGCAGCAGTGAATAGAGGTCTTATAAATTCATTATCTACGAATGTTAATTGATGGGTTCGTTTGTGAAATAATAAAAGGAAGATAATAATCTCCTTATTTTTATCGCAATGCTCAAGGGTAGCTTTAAATAGTGTTTATTCATTAAATTAAATGTCTCTTTAACATGTCAGAGGAAACGATTAGAAATGGAAATGGACCTTTTCAGTTTATTGATGTCATTTGAGATAGCAAGAAAAGAATTTGGATTCATAATTAGAGAATGCATTTTAAAAGATTTAACATAGATGAAAACTGCTATAATTACATTTTTATAAGGACGCTTTTAGCTCATGCTGTATTTTATTTAAAATATTTTTCACTAGTTCTTAGGAATTACAGTAAACTCTCAGCGTGACAATTACCAATTTCTGTAACGAGCTAAATTAATAGCTAGATTGTGCAAATGATACTATAAAAAATTATAATTTGTATACCATATTAATTTTAATTTGGATAATGCATACAACATCATTATAAATTGTTATCTCTTTTTATTTAAAGCACGTTAAAATAAAAAAAAAAGCTGACAGTTTTCTATATGTTTTACTGTTTTCGTTTTGAAATATTACTCAGCACTAATTATAAGAAGTCTTATAGAGTTATTTCTACTGATTTAAACTAAATTTTTTAAAAAGTAAAATGAGAAGTTTAATTTATAAATATTAATTAAATCCACTGTATTGAATATTATAAAAAAAAAGAATACTTATTTTGATTTTATTAAAAATTCAATGCATATCACATTTGTGTAAATAAGAAAGAGCCTGTTAAAATGTAGTTGCATTATTTTTATAATAGCTGGATTCTATGCGGATGTATGTATTTACAAGCGAATAAACCACATTTATTTTTCAATAGTTGCAGTAAACCAGTCATCTTACGTAATATTCTATCATTTTTGGCTTCTAAATATCGCATACTGTTAATCAAATTAAGCATATTTGATAATAGGAAATATTTGAAGAAAATGTATCATTTTTTAACGCTATCATCTATAAAGATATTACATAATATTAGATTTAATAAAAAATTTCCGAAATGTGTGTTGAGATGTCAAAAGAAATAAAGGACATTCAATAGGGAATGGAACTTCGAAGGTTAGTAGTATATATAAAGTTTTTCCCCTTATGAAAGTAGTAAAGCGCACTAACTAGCCAATTTCAAGAAACATTAGATTACATTTCAAGCGTAGCTTATATATTATTTAATTTTCAACTTCAAATAAACACGGCAGATCTAAGTCGGTAGCGCACTGGTTTGCCAGCAGGCTGGTTTGATCTTTCCTTTGTATATTTTTTATTTCATCCAATTTAATAAAATCCAATTTTTTATTTCATCCAATTTAA
>BMAW01038060.1:80245-97574 GCA_019974015.1 Nephila pilipes | reverse complement strand
TTTCATCCAATTTAATAAAATCCAATTTTTTATTTCATCCAATTTAAAATTAATTTTAACAAGTTCTTTTAACTCCAACATTATTTTGAAAGTAAATAATATATAGAACGCACTTAAGACTTTAAGTTCGTGTTTCTCAAAATTGATTGGATAGTGCCCAAAATTGATTGGCCCTCCTCTCATTGAATTTCCCAAGTAATTCACTCCCTTCTATCTTGTAGGTGAAATTAATAGCAGTTACCTCAATGACACGCTGAAATTTGAAATTTATTGAAATTATCTGAAAAATGATACGTATGTATGCTTTCATGTATCAAAAAGATATTTTTGTGTGAGTTATTTTCTTGTTTCATTGAGAAAAATATAACTTTTTCCATTGGGAATACTTTTGTAAATAAAATTATATATATATGTTTGAATAGGTTTTTCATATCATGTAATAATATATGCTGTGGTATTATAAAGTTCAATTTATTGAAGTGACGAAAATATCTTAAATCGTTGATAACCGTAAATAGTTTTAACATTTTTTTTCTTAAAAATAAAAAAAAATTATTAGTATTAGATATAAGACTTCAATGAAATTTGGTCATATTTTAAAAAAAAATGTTAAGATTTCGATAAATTTTTCAAATATGATTTTTGGAAAGGAAAATTACTTTTAAAAGTTGTATGTTATTTTATTATCATTATAAAAACTGAAAGGAATAGTACCTACTCAATAAGAGATAATTAATTAACTATGTATTAAGTATATTTATTCTCATGCTGACTTGCATATTAATTGGCAAAGTAAATTACTTCATTTTACTCCCTTCCTAGAATAGTCTTCAATTTTTTTTTTCTTGTAGGTATTCTCAAACGCATAATTTTTCACTTTAAATTGCAGTTAACTTTTCTATCTTAAGGCTTTTAAAGTAAATTGAACTTTAATTCCATATATATTATTTCTGATTTATTAGATCTAAACTTCTAAAAAACTTTCTGCCCTAAATGCGTTTAAAGCACTCAACTGAGAAACTTAAAACAAAATATTAAAATAAATCGTTATTTTTTGGGGAAAAAATTTTTTAAGTTTAATGTGCAGTAGCGCAGTTGTAAAAATGAAAGCGGAAGGGAAAAAATCTTTTTAAAAAATAGGGAATTTAATACCTTATCTGCATCTTTTTTCCCTGACAACTTATTAATCATCTCACTGAAGCACGCGCTATAGCGTTAAGAGATTGCCTTTTCTTTTCATTTGCTTCTAGTTTTAACGAATCTCCAGAAAGGAAAAAAATCTCTGAATAGCTTTGATATCTAAACTGTGAACCCGAGAAAATAATATCGTCGAATTCGAAAAGCACCACGTCTGATGTATTAAAAGCGCAGGCTATTTCCTTTTCGGTATGCACTTGAGAAAGAGGGGGGTGCAAAAGATTTTTCATTTTTACATTAAGGTGAAACTTTTCGGAAATGTTAAAAAGTTTTAAAATTCTCGGATGATTTATGGCAGGTTTTGTTCTAATGTGTGGTTTCTGAATCACTGGATATACGCCTTTTTCTCTTAATACTTGAAAGACCATTATGTGAAAAATGATTCGAAAGACATAGCTCCTGCCTGTCGAGAATTCGAAGTTAAATTTGTTAGATGAACAATGTAATGAAAAGAGAAAGGACATATCCGGAATGAGGTTTTTGATATTCTGTTTTTAGTTTTGATTATTTTAGAATCTTTTCGTACATTGTTCGTTAGAATCTTATTTGAAACCAGCATAATTATTCGCGTTTAGAGACGCGAAGTCATTGAACTTAAATTAAGAAATAATTTTTTGAGAGAAACTCAATACATTTATACAAAATATTTATAATTTTCATTTTTTAAAGAAGTTTTGTAAACTTATTTCTCAAAAAAATTAAATAAAGTTATAATACAATTTTTTCAAGCAAAATAAACGCATTGAAATTGAACAAAACGAATCCTAAAATTTATTACAAATTGTTTATCTTATTTTTATTATCCTGATAATATATTTTGATGATGAATATTATTACAATTCAGAATAAGTTATCATGCTTAATTTTTGTAGTATTCCAAAAATGGTATTTATACTAAAACACTCATATACAATCTGAATAATAAACTTACTGAAATCATAAAAGTAATAAACATTCTGAAACAATCATAACAACAAATTTACTGAAACAATCAAAACTATTTAACTTACTAAAACAATCAAAACTATTAAACTTACTAAAACAATCAAAACTATTAAACTTAATAAAACAATCAAAGCATGAAGATTTTTATTATTACATTAGTAATTCTGGCAAGATTATTTCTTTTATTTATCAAATGATCCCTAACTGAGTTGTTCATAATTTTTGGCATTTGGAAGCCATGATCGAAAGCTAAGAAATACAAATTATTTTAAAACTTCATTGAATAATAAGAAACATATTGCTAGCAGGACAAAGAAAATTAACTGAGATAAATATTTTTTGAACATAATCTAAATAAATGATAAGATTTTCTGCCTGAAACCCTGCATGTGCAACACAGATACTATTTTTAGAAAACTTATTCAATGTTCCATTTAAAGTTAGTATCATATGAAATGTAATATATCTTACTTCTCGATTCCTCCTCTGGAAAATTCCTGTCTCTGGAAAATTCATGTACTAAATTACAAGAAACAAATGCCATAGAAATAGTTGAAATTCATACAGAACATGTTCAGAAATCTCATCTGTGTTTTAAATTATCCTCCGAGTGACCAAACAGAAACCATAAAATTTTGGTTCGTACATCACAAATTTCAACTTTTCAAAAATAAACCCAGACAATGCTTTAAATGTATTAGTTGTTCCTATCAGCCAGGATTTGCCAACAATCTCCAACTTGTGTTAATCATAATACATCTTATTTCGGTCAATTTAGAGCTAATAACAGTTTCATCAACTGCAAAGGAGATTATTCAGCTAATTCTCCCCAAGGTCCTATGTACATTAAACCGTTCACTCCCAGCGTATCATATTTGATATGCTCGCGTTTCTCTCCTGTGTCCAGCGTATCACATTAGATACGCTCCTTGAGTGTCTTCAACGACCCAACGTATCAATAGAGATACGCTTGATGAGAACGTTTAATTTGATTTTTAAATGTTATTATATGGCGTTAAAATACCGCGAAATCTGTATAGATAGGTTATTTGGAGTGTTGACCTTGGTGATATGGGGTTAGATTTCACTTTTGACTATCAGAAGGGGGAGAGTAATTGTTAAAAGCACGTGTGGAGGCACGGCTCTTTAAATGTAATGACATGATTTAAAGGGTGCACTTGCTTTCGGTTTGCTTTTTTCTTTCTTGATTGCTTCTTAGAAGTTCGAATGAGAATTTATGAATGCTTATGGGGGTTAGGATGTTTAGTAGCAGATGCTCCTAACTTTTCGTTTCATTCGGTCAGTTTTTATTTTTAGCTACAGTCAAGACGGAAAAAAAAAAGTATACATCTGATTTTGAGATTTGCCAACTAATGAATGAAATTGACAGTGGTGTTAGCGAAAATAATCCAAATCTGTACATATCCATTAAATGGAAAAAAGACGAAGAAGATGTGCCCTTTGCTTAAAATCTTGAGGAAAGCGTCAAAATATGTGACATGTGACTTTGGACTATGCGTTGAAGAATTTTTTCTTATAAAAATACCAAACAGCAAAATAAGATTCATTTTTTTATTTCTTAATATTCCATGTAATGATACATCCTTACTCCATGAAATTTATGTAACAAATATAAGTATATTTTGTATTTCCTTAAATGATATGATTTTTTATGTAATTTTTTGTATAAAACATAGAATTTTCAATTAATTTTTTTTTCTTTCGTATATATTAAGTTTAATGCATTTTAAATAATATAAGTAAAAATCAAAATATTCTAGTGAATAGCCGATTTCATAGGAATTATTTTTACAAATTAGGCTTAATATCTGAAATCGTCTGGGGACAGCGCGACAATCTGCGTTAAGAAGTCGAGGGCCCAGAGAAGCAATTCTTTTTTCTCCCTCCGGTAGCGAAAGGGTTAAACAGAAACAAATATTTGAATCAATGAGGAAGCAACACTTAACCAACACTTAGCCGAGACGACGATTCCGAGTTTCTAATACTGAGAAGTGTTCCGCAGTATTATATACTTATTCACGGGATCATGCTATGCTCGAACTGGTAGGTTAAATATTTGAAAAATGTTAAAATCATTTAAAACTTTACTAACGCTAATGGAGGTCTTTGGAAGTGTTCCAAAGAACATTGGAACAGCGGAAAAGAAGCAGTCATGGTCGTGGACTCACTACTGGCGTTGTTTCCGTCAAGTCGAGAGTTCGATTCCTGGTTTTGCTGAAGTCTCACCGTGGGGCCGAGACTGATGCACATTAAGTTTTTCGAGTGGCCAGAATGGATGAAACTCAACAAACAGACAGAGACAGCAATGAAAAATAAGTTATCTTTATTTTGAAATGATATGCATAATACAGAGAGAGAACAGCTTCGACTCAGTAGAGTATAGTACCACCATGTGCAGCACGAATAACACGTCAAGGTACAGAGTCAATAAGAACAAGGATGACGTCCTGAGGAATGGCTCTCCATTCCCTGTTAACCTTTTGCCATAATTCGTCTTTTGAACTCGGCAGTGGTAAGGTCTGCAAATGGCATTCAATCACATCCCAAATGTGTTCAATTGGTGAGATATTAGGAGAGAACGGTGACCAGAGAAGCATCTGTTCCCCTTGTGGAGTACGTTGGCTGATGCGAGCAGTTTTCTGTCGGATGTTATCCTGCTGATAAAGGGCATTGGTTCCTTGAAAGTAGGGGAGAGCTCCCGTCCGTCCATAGCACATCATCCACGTATTGTTGGAGCGTCATAGTGCCCTGAATACCAATTAGAGATGACCTAGAATCTACCGCAATAGCGCCTTAAGCCAAGATGCTGCGTTGTCGCGTGGTGGGTTGTTCCTCAGTTGCTGCCGTATTGAACCTGTATCCACGTCAGCAGCATACTCGTACGTGGTGACTATCATTGGAAATATAGAAGCCTGACTCATCTGAGAACACGACCGTGTACCAGTCCGACTTCCACATTGCTCGTTCCCAGCACCACTGTAGACGTTAGCGTCTATGCTGTGGGGTCATGGCAGTCTGCGAAAAGGACACCATGGGTGCAGGCCACTAGAAACCAATCTACGAAAAATGGTTCTGGTCGATATTGGAACATCCAAGGTGTCTTGAATATGCTGCAGAATGGAGGTAAAAGGGATTCGGGTCTGCCACCAATTGTCGGTGGCTGCGTCGATCCACGCGTGCTGACATCATTCTGACTGCTCCGGCAACTCTCAAACTTGCCACATTTCCTTGTTCCAACCATCTTCACTTCTGTGCCCATGTCCATGTGTGCTTCAGCTGATATTTGTCATATGGAGCAACCTCCCCTTCTCAGACCAATCACCAAATCGTTTGGTTGCTGGAACTGCCTCCGTTGATGACGACCTGGCATTTTCTACTATTACATACGTCCTCTGATACAGGAATAAATGTTCTACGCTGATTTCCCTGAAGAAATAACTTCACGAAAATCAAATATTCTGCAGGTTCCTACCTTTATATCTTCTTCAACGTGCTCTGGAGAGCTGCGCATTTTACATCATTCACATAACTCGGTGACGTATGTCTACCCTGAAATTTGCATAATTTTCTGGCCATTTATTCTTGGTATTGCATTTTCAGTGTTGCGTAGAGTATATATAAAAAGGAATAGTTTTTTTTTCCTTCAGTTAGTATATTGGACATTTTATTGTTAATGGAAAGAATTTTTAATTTAGTTTTTGAGAGATTTTTATCGTGTTATTTACGTTTCTATGAGCAATTTGAGTTTAGTTAAAGTAGATATCAATTCGTACACCTCGAAATGCCCCTAAATAAAAGAACGGGTCATTAGAATTGGCCGGCATCTAAGAGACTAACACCCAAACAACGGGAGCTTCGTGTATAGCAGGAGTATATGAGATATTCTACATCTAAGGCAAAAGATTGTGTACCCTCACAGTATACCATAAACATGGGAACAAAAAATAATATACTTTTATATTTAAATAAAATCTACATATATATATATAGATTTTATATATATATATATATATATATATATAGCTATGTAAAATTTTGCACAAATGAACTTGAACTGAAATAAAAGGAAAATCACTTTGTACCAGGCATTTTAAAACGCTACCTCCATTCCCTCAGATGTATACAAAAAGTTCAAGCAACGCCGGGTACTGCAGCTAGGAACTCTTCATGGAATTGGGAAATATTACATCTTCAACTATATTATTAATAGTAAAATATTTCGTACTATTGATTTCTGTAACCTAAAAGCGCATACTGAAAATTACATCTGTATAAGTTCTCTTCCCTTTCGTTAATTTTAATTCTTATTAAAAGAGATTAAAAAAACATATTCTTTTTTATGTTATTTAACATTTGAACCAATTCACTGAGGAATACTGTAGTTAACGTTAACTAGAAATAAAAAGTTATCCAACATATTTCGGGATGCATAAAATAACGAACTGTAGCACATTAACTTTATCATTTTTTAAATCCCACATGAATTTTGCTTAAAAGAGAATCTTAATTACTAGTCACTAACCTAATTACATTCGTTAATGGGATTCTAGAAAATTATTTGGGGTTCGTAGAGGAAACTTTCAGTTTTATCATCATTTAACGATTTTTCGATTTATCTATAAGTTTTAAATGTTTGCTCCTGGTTGGTAATGATTAAATACTACAATCGGTTGCAAATACATATGCTCGAAAAATGAACTATTCAAATTTTTCACAGATAAATATACTAAACGTATATATTTCTCCGGCATTTACTACTTTTTCAAATTTTATGTGATATGTTGTAATAAATTTTATTCCATTTTTATGCATGTGTGTGTGTGTGTTAAATGCAATTCGTTTGAATTAAAATGTTAAGAGAAGTTTATTTAGGAAATCAGTGAGTTTGTGTTACAGCGCCATTTTAAAGTAAGTCAATATTATAAGAGAATGAAAACATAGTTGGACATACATTAATTCATTCATTAATAATTTATGTTTCTATAATTGAAATTATGAATATTTGCTTTGTAAAAAGCACATTTAAATAAGTTAAATAGAATTATAATTTTATTTAGTTAATATTCTATTAGTATGTTATTTTGGAACGCAGTGTTCAATTTTCAGATATTGTATCATCGTCCCTTTGAATTACGATTTTTAACAACTTTTTACTTAAAATAACTTATTGGGCAGATTGATACGGAACCATAAAAATTATTTAACCTCGCATTACGATCTAAGTGTAGAAACTACATTTTAAATTATTTTATACCATTTTTAATTCATTTGGCTTCTGAATTAGTTTCTTGCTCAGTTCACTTTTTTAAGTTTTTGAGGATTCGTTTGTTTACTAAGGATTTAAGAATTTTTAAGTTTTAGAGAACTTGTTTATTCAGTACTTAATTTAATGTGAATTAGGTAATTGCTTAAAAGTTTTTTGTAATGTTAATTTTGTTTTATATTTGCAGTAATTATGTAATTTGTTATTAGTTCATGTACTTGTTTAATTTATTATTTTTTAAACAAAAACAACAAAGAGAAAAAACAAATAATTGAAGAAATAACCAAAATCAAATTTAAAAAATACTTATGAAAATCAAACGACAACTTACTTAAACAATTAAAGTATCTAAAATTTAAATAGTTTAAACCTTAAAACATCATAACAACTCTCTCTATTCGTGAATCACCCAATTTGAATCAAAACAAAGCGATAAAAAAGCCAAAATTTAGGAAAAGAAATTTTATGTAATTAATACTATTCCATACTTTGGTACGGAATAATGTGTGCTTATACTGGTGATTGCTGGTCTAACCATAAAACTTGAATGAGCTATGTAATAAAAAGGATGCTAACAAACCAAAAATCAGAAATTCAGAAATTTAACTGCAGGAAAAATGAAAGAAGATGAACATAACGTATTCAATTACACTTAAAAACCAAAGTTTCATTTAAAAATCATCTAAAATATTCATATACTAATTAAACGTTATAACTAAAAGTAGTTATTTTAAATAAATCAATAATTATATCACAAAGGTAAACAAATGAAACAAAACTTGATGAAATATTTAATGTGTGTGTGTGTGTGTGTGTGTGTGTGCGTGCGTGTGCGTGCGCGTGCGTGTGCGTGCGTGCGTGTGCGTGCGTGTGCGTGCGTGCGTGTGTGTGTGTGTGTGTGTGTGTGTGTGTGTGTTTTAATTCGATAAATTTATTTCAACGTTTCTTCGTTTTTATTATACATTCTTTTTTAAATGATATCTGTAAAATCAGAGATGTTACGTGCTAGTTTATTTTTAATCGTAAAAATGTATTTAAATCTCGCAACACAGCAAGCAATATTTAAAAAGAAATAAAAATGAAAACCAAAGTAAAGAAATGCATTAATTTAATTTGCGTTTTTTATAATTCTAGTGCAATTTTACATTAAAAGTTATTTTTGCTTTTCCATGCTTCCTCCATTCAAATTTTTAACGTTGGAATAAAATATTTTAACACGCATTAGGACATTTTATGAGATTAATATTAATGTAGATTCCCGTTCAAACGTGAGAATATGAAATGTTTGAAATGTTTACATCTATACCATCTCGTTATCATGAACTCTCAAATAGCATTTCTAATAAATGCACGTAACTTTGAGATACTTTATTCTTTTCTTCAAAAATGTATAATTCAAAAATGTGTATTGTTGAATTGATTTTCAATTTAATGCTTTATCTTATAATGCCATGTTTTTTATCACAAATCACCCCACTCTCGGTCTTTTAAAAGCACATTACTAAAACTCTTTCAAACCATTTCAAGCATTATAGGGAAACAATTTCCTATTTTTCTTTTTCTTTTTAGCGTGTATTATTTACTGTAACAGACAAGTGTTCCAGCCCATCTAGTAAATGGAGATTTTATCTGAAAAATAACTTTAATCAGGTATTCATAATCTAGGACCATATTGCTTCGAAAACCGTAATTTTGAAATATTCATTTGTTGAATCTCTTTCGTTTTATCAACGTAATACATTTTCTTCTAATGCGTTTATGTTTATGTTTGCGTTGGAAATTTTTTATTGTTATTCCTTTCAAATGGTTCAGTTATTTTATCTTTTTTTCTTCATTGGTTGGTGATTCTGATGAACTGTAATTTTATTAAAATATTTTTAATTATGTAAACATGTTTCTTTAAATTGAAGTCAATTTGAGATATTCATTGAATTGCGTTTCTACTGTATTATATATTCGGTATATCAAAGTTATTATTTTCTTTAATGAATACTTAATAACTTCGTATAACAGTATATAGATAAATTCTGCATTAGCTTCAAATAAAATGAACAAAAAAGTCGCATATTTTAAAGATTAAATTCTTGCCGTAACTAGTCCCTCCTCTCATGTAACTTAATTTTTTGTAAAAAAAGAATTTAATTCCAATGACTTCAAACTATAAATTTGCATTAAAAATACATTTACAATAACTATTCTTTTAATTATAAATTTAATAGTTTAAAATATTTCAAAAATGGTTTATTCTTCTTACGAGAGGGGTTAAAAAAATACCCGTATTAGGATTGGGTAATCAGAATAAAGTAATTAATTTTAGAAAAACAATAATCATTTTCCCTTTTACTAAGAAGTCCACGACTATGACCTTTCCATCTCAAAAGCTCTTCGCCGTTAATTATTCACCCGAATATACCATCTGCATCTTCTTACTCGAAACAAATGTATCTTTCGTTTTGTTCATTCCTTAGTTTTGGTGTGATATGAGGAATCCATATATCATTGATTGTGGAAACTCAATACGCAGTCATTTGCTATCACTCCATTTTGATAGCAAATGGCAGTGGAATCAAAACTGCCATTTGCTATCAAAATCTGTGAATCAACATCAAATTTGTTTTGACACCGTTTGGCAGATGGCAGCACATAATAGTAACGCTAACTTGCCTTAGTAATATAATATATCCCCACACTTACTTCTTTAAGCATCGTCGTATACTTTAGCTTTAAAGATAAGTTTATAACATGTGACCGAAATTTGCTTTTAAAAGCTGTAAAGATTATGCCTAAATGTGCATCTTATTTAAAATGTTCATTGATATTGTTACGAACATGAGATGACGTTTTCATGCAACGACTATCTTATAAAGGAAAAGTGGCATATACAGAGACTTCATCATCAGCCAAGGAAAATTTAAGCAATGACCCCTTGACCTTTGTGATAGATTTGACTACCGATTTTGAAAACTTGGTGACTGGCGACCAATAGAAGAATCCGGAAAGTACTGAATTCAAGGCGAAATATCCACTGCGAAGAAAATTACGGACTTAAAGTAAATTTTCGGTGCGATATCATCCCTGGCCGGAACAGGTATAAATACGCCGGGAACCTGATACAGAGTCTGCTTTGGAAATTGATCGGGAAATTGATTAGGAAGCGGTCGGCATTTGGACGAGAGGATCTACATGAGAACTGATGGTTGAGTGACAGTGAATTTTCGGAGTGGCTGTTGTATTACTGCAGAGCTTCGTCCATAGTGTAAAATAGTAAACTGGTGAGCTCAACGTTGCTGATAAAACTTAGAATGTCAATACAAGTGCAGCTTCTGTTCTTGTACATGTGTCGCTAATCTGTACAAGTGCTGTGATTTGCATTTGTACTGTTATTGTCCAATCTCTGCTGTCCCTGCGTTGTCTTGTCCGGAATATTTGAGAACAAAGCCTCATTTGTCGTTATCTTCCATGTTGATTTGTATATTCACTCAATAGGGAGAAGACTTTAAAATACATACATTAGCAAAGATTATTACAACATAAAACAATAATTAGATATAGATATATACTCAGAATTTTTGTAACAATGCACTTTCCGTGCTCCAAGATTAAAAATATTCATATTTAAATGGAATTAAATCTAATTATTTACATTTTAAAACAATTTTAAAGTGCTATTTCTAATTTTTAAACATATTGTAGCGTTCTATTATTATTTGATAAAAAGTCCTTTTGTAATTTTAAATATTTTTATATGTAAACATCAAAACGAAACGAAATTTAAATGGCTCGTTAAAGAGAAAAATACCATGAGCAATATACAATTCTAATTATTATTGTACATTATAATAATCATTGCTAAGATATGTATTTTAAAGTATTCTCTCTATTGAGCTGTTTCATTCTTAAATTAATGCTCGTTGAACTTAATTTTTCATATTATTTCGCATATAATTGATTAACTGATTCAATAAGTAATAATTATAAATTGTTCCATAATTTAAGAATAAGTAATGCTTTATTAAGGTTATAGTGGATTTTAAGTGATTTCTATTACGAAGTCTTATTGCGAATATCAATGCCCAGGGTACGACTAATAATATTAAATTTATAATCTATTTACTGAGACAATACTTTAAAATGATTCATTTTAATATTTTCTAAGATAATATAATCAATTATAAGAGAAACCACATGAGTATACATTAAAAAAAACTTTAAAAGTTAATTTAACTTAAGATCTCAGCATTTCTTATCATTTTTATCGAAAAACGGAATGTTTTTAGCTAAAATTTAATTTATTTTTAGTTATTTTTATAATTTTCAAATTCATGCTATCGATTTTTTAATTCATGCGAGACTATTTATGATACATTTGGATTAAATTTATCATTATGCATTTCAAAGAAATATCAAAATTCATTCCAAATGAAGAACCTAATGAATAAATTTCTGAAAGATTTATTTCGAAATCACCTTTTTTCTCAAATTTTAATGCACTTTTTTTTTTTTTTTTTTTTTTTTTAAAAAAAAAAAAAAAAATTTGTGACTTGAATGTTCCACATATTCTTATTCTACACATTGGTAATTCATCCCCAGAAATTTTCCAAACACGAACATTAAAGAGAGGATGGTGTCCCTTATGAATACACTTATGATTCCAATAAATTAATTTTAAGAGTAAAAATACGAAAGTGAGTATGTTTATTTATGTTTCCGTAATGTGAGTAAATTAATAAAGAAATTATGTATATTTAAATTAAATTTTAAATTATTGCTTTTTCAATCTATTAATTTTTAAGTAAAGTATTTAAATCTTCCAATTTAATTTCAAAAACATTTTTCTTCAATGCTATATTCTTTTTTAATGAGAAAATACCAAGATTTCAAAAAATTATTTTTGAGGAAATTATTTTATCATACGAAATAAAATAAATTATATTAAAGCCCAAATAAAAAAATATAAAAAATGAGAAACACTTTAGAACAGCTTATAGTCTCTGTTAGTTGCATTTTAGAATTAATTAAATGTGATGAACAACACCCTTTTTTAAAGAATGTATGATAACGTTTTTTTTTTAATTCTATTTTATAAATGCTAATCTGTTTTTATATAAATTAAAGTATTCAAATTATATATATGTATAAAATTTTCTTAATTAAATTAAGCGTTTGTATTTCAAACATACTGATTTAATTCAAAGCGATAAATATTTTGTTCCTTTTTCTGCGACACCGAATTAAATTGAGACGGTTAAACACTTAAATAAATCAATATAATTAAAAAACATTTAGCCTTTTTTTTAATTTTGAAGTGAAAGCCATTTTTATTGATAAGAAGAAAAAAATAGTTAACTGGAAAATGTCCCTTTTAATTATTATTTATCTTTTATATTTAGAGGAAAGGAATATATGTACACACACATACACATGCACACACACACACACACACATATATATATATATATATATATATTCTTATTATAGTTAAGTTTTAGTAGAAATTAGCTAAACAAGGATTCTTAATGATGAATAATTCGAGATAAAAACCAACGTTTTTATATGTTTATAAAAACGTTGCAAAGCAAAGTTTATTATTAAAGAAAATTATTGAAATATTAGTTAAAACTGGTCGCAAATAGCTAAATATTGCATTATTAGGCAAGTAAGAACGGCTCCCAAAATTTCAGAGCTCTAGCTTTATGGGAAGTTGGTTAAATTAACGATCGAAAATTTGATGACACACACATACCAAGTGAAATACATAAAAAAGTTTAAAAAATGTTTTAAAATTCATAATTAAGAGCAGCGGTCAAGTGACGAAAACAAGAGGTAGGATAATACATTTTGACCTGGATTTTATCGTAATTTTCCTTCCAACTAACACTTTGTAGACATTTTTCTGATGTTATTTTATTTAAAAAATCCCAACCAATAAATGAACGTGTCTCTTGTAGATTGCATTGGTTTTAGAGAAGTGTAATGAATAGAATTGAGAGAATGCATGCATAAGCAGTGAAGCTCTTTATACAAGTGTTTGTAATTTAGTGCGTGATATTGATAGTGAGCGGAAATTATCGTGTGGTACATCAGTATTAAATTTACATCAAGTAAAAATCATTTGTAGTAACTTTATAATGTTTAAACATTCGCAATTTTCTCATCACCATCCTAAGGGACTTTATAATAATTAGAACTGTATAAAATTATCACTTCTTCCCAACCAAAACGAAAAGTGAGTAGGTAAATTAAATGAAGATAGAAGTGAAGTGAAGTGAATTAGAAATAAGGACCTCTAAAAGAAATAGAAATGAAGGGAGATAGAGGACAACGATTTGCTGATAGAGATTTATAATTTTGATTGATGCACTTTAATTAGTTTTACGGATTGAAGCGACTTCAAGTTCAAGTATTAAGAATCATCTGCTTATAGGAAGGGAATTGGCAAGCTAAGAATTTGCTTAGTAATTTAGAATTTATGAGTTGAGTGATATTCGAGAAATAGTGACCTTAGCTATTCATCAGTGATTATTAATAAAGTATTTAAGTATACTCTTGCGTATCTTCAATTGGAGTTTATGGGAGTTTGACTAATATATTAGATTGAAAAAGCTTGGTTATTGAAAATTGAAAAGACCACTTGGAAAATTGAAAAGACAGAATAATGAGGTGCTCCTGCACCACATTATTCGATCCAAAAGCCAAATAATGAGGTGCAGGACATAAGACTTAGATGAATCTGCATAGGGTTAGTGACTCTAATCCTCAACTTTAATTTGTCTAAGGACTCGAACCCGATAAGGTTTGTAAGAACTACATTCTTCAGCTTATTTAAAAGTTAAATCAAACGCGTTTAAGATTAGTTACCACAGATTTGATAGAGTAATTTTGTGATTTTCTAAATAAGCTTTGTAATGACAGGCAGAAGGAATTAATGAAGGGACATTAGAGCATAACTTTCTTTCCTTCCACATTACACCAAATGTGAACTTGTGACGGCAAATCATTCCTGTTCGCCTCTTGAGATGTAGCTAAACTCAATGTATTAACACTAAATGTCAATAAGTCAATCAAGGAGACGTTAGACCAATACACACAGTATTTATTGGTTGATGGCTAATATAACGACAATTATAAATGCTCTCCCGGACAAGACCTTAACTATATTAACTCGATCTATCAGTAATAATTTAATTGACTCTTACCACTAAGATCACACTGAGGCTATCTTGACTTCTAGCATACATTAACCAGCCGATAACGTGTAACAATTCCCATCTCCGACTCCGACTGTGGAACAATTGCCGAACATTATAACCACTCAACCTTTCTATCACCACTCTCAATCTCAGTTTTTATATATTTCCTAACTCTCTTGCTTCATTTCATTTCTACCTGCTTTTGATTTATATATTCACGTTTTATTTTTGGTTGGGAAAAGGTTACTTAGCAAAAGCAATCAATCTTAATTAAAAGTCCCTAAGGTTAGTGAAGAGAAAACCACGAATAGCCCAACCTCACAGACTTTAATGCCATATTGAATTTACATTTAGAACCTATCATCCTAAAAATAAGCTTTTGAAATTAAGATTCAGTCGAAGACAACCTGAACCGTGCTGTAATCATTCGTGAATACAGTAAAAAAGAAACAAATAGATTTGGAATAACAATCTTGTTGAAATTTATTCAATGCCTCAAAGGAAAAATATACAATAGATTCTGTCATAAGATTTTCCTGATTATCCCAAACATAACTTGACATGAAAAGCAAGACCAAATTATAAGAGCAAACTAGGGCATAGAACAATCGCCAATACCTTATAACAATTTTCACAATTCCACAAGCTTCCAGGAACGTAGTAGCGAGTGGTCATGCTAGCGAGCTCGCAATTCGCGTAGTTTCCTTCAAGACATGAATTCGAGTTCCACAGTGCATCTAAAGATCCACCATGTAGTGGGTTTGCTCCACATTAAATCAACGAAACTTTAAGTCCTACTGCAGGCATTGTGTGGAAGTTTGGCAAGAGATGCCAGCTCAGGTGTCGTCCTTTGACTTGACCAAGGTTCCAAATGACGATGGTCTTCACCAATAGTTCATCGTTTAATAAACTATGAACGAATCAAATAACCAACTGCTATCAGACTCTTTTTCCTCTGATTAAATAGCAGCGACTGCGGAATTCGAATGTTCATGATCAAGAGCTCTTGATCATGGCAGACGTTGTTTCTGTCACATCGGTTGAAGCTCCAAGTCTTCCTTTTGTCGTGGTTTGGAAGTTTATTATTATTTGGGTGGGGGCAACTCAGATATCTTCCTAATCACTTGATAGAGCCTCAAAATTACGTGGTCTGTCATTAACGGCGCATTTATAAGCGATTTTAAGCAATAAATCAAACCAATCAATCTAATCACTTAGTTCTAATTTTCACTTTCCATTACCTATATGAACGCAGTAGGAATAAATCGTATACACCTTTACTCCCGTTGATATTCAAAAGCAATTATTTAGGTTATCTGTCAAGTAATTATTAAGTACAATCAATGTGACAATACATTCTCAGCATTTTTTTTTTTTTTTTTTTTTTTTTTTCATTTTAGGAATGATTTTATCATGATATAGTACAAAAATGTATAAAAATGTACTGAAATGCTTTAACTGGTATCTTACATCACATTGATGATCTTAATTGGTTGAAAGTGGGGTTTCTTTTATTCTAATGATAATGAGAAGAGAATCAAGTAGACGAGTGATAGAAAATTTCTGCTTATAAATAAAATGTAATTAAAAGCAGTTAAATTACATTTCTCATGCGAAAAACAACATAATAAGTATTTAATATTTTTAAGTTGTTTTTATTATTGTTTTCACCTCTTGAATTGAAAATGTTTCTACAATCAGATACAATTGCAGTAACTTACAAAACAAATTTCTAAAAAAACTACATAGTGAGTATAATTTATACCTTTGTTTTTTAATTATTCGTCCTATAACTTACTTAATTTGGGGAACAATACTATCACTCCGGTCACATTGATCAGTAAGATAAGATTTAATATGGTTAATTTAAGATTTTGTATTAATAAGAGAAACAAAAGAACATAATGCAGATATATTTTTTGGTACATATTAAATGTATTACTTTTACCCAAAATTAAAAAAAATGAAGTAGGTATTAACGTTAGAAGACATATTTGGGCGACTAAGGGTAATGAAAGAAAACCTCTTTATGATAAAAAATTTCAGAAAACAGGTCTCATCTTCCTCCTCCCAAAGTCTCCGAAAACGTTTAACTTCTAAACTTTAGAATCTGTTACGAAACCATCTGCTATTGCCTTTCAATCTCGAGTATTTTTTTTGTATAAAAAGTATAAATCAACACAAACACCATTTTATAAGTGATAAACGTTTAATTATTATGCTATTCGTATCTTTTCAAAAAAAATTTAGAGAACACCTTAGTGGGTTGATTCGGGGGTAAAGCTTAATTTTTTAAGACCTGTTTCATGTTCACAATAGAAAAAAAATGAAATATTTTTAAAAAATGCTTTAATTTTTCAGATGGAGTTCTTCTTCCGTTGAATCATCGTCAAAAGGTGAATCACGGAGGGACGCTGACCATTCAAGGAGTTCAAAGATCTGCAGATCGGGGAGAATACAGTTGTTCTGTCAAAAACAGTGAAGGGCAAATGGCGTCAGGAGCAACATATGTGTCTGTCGTCGGTGAGTAGGATTACTTCAATATTTCTCAATGTTTTAGTTTTAATAATTTTCAGTAATACTTCCCGATATATAGTATTAATCTTTAAGTATTCGAAAATAAGCTAGGGAATCGGTATATATCATTTTTTGTGAGCCAATCCATACTAGACCTCTTTGTTTCTAGGAGGTCTGTAACTAAATTAATGAACAC
>BMAW01038060.1:0-80235 GCA_019974015.1 Nephila pilipes | reverse complement strand
TTTTTTTTTTTTGTTCTTTTCAATTATGTTTCATTTGTAAGTCACTATCTCTAATTCAGTTCACTACACTTCTTATCTTCATCTAATTTATCTGATCACGTTTATTTTCGTAGAGAAGGAATTGTAACTTTATGCAACTTAAATTACCAAAAGCCCCTAAGATTAATGGAGAGAAAATTATGAACCGCCTAACGTCCAAATCATAGTTTCTATAGCAAAGGCTGTAGAAATTTTCACACACAATCTGTAAAAATGTTCCAAATTTGGACAGTTTGATTTTACAAAAATTGAAAAAAAAAACACATTTCATTTAAATTTGATCCAAATGTGTCTCATACATAATTTGGAGTTCTTATCAATGAATTAAACAACAAAATTCTAACTAGAAATGAATTTCCATACGTATTCTATCGATAATGTCATTTGTGTTTCAGCAACTGGCAAGAAAAACTAAAAATTTCATATAATCCTAATAAAATAGATTACATTGATGAAATCATAAGTGCTGATGGACGTATGAATGTAATGTACTTATAGTAGCCTAAATAATTAAATAATTAATTTTAATTGTTATGCAGTCGTTGATAATGATCTATCTCAAAATAAATATAATGCAATTTTATACATTTCACACCGAACTAAAGAAAATGTTGCTGTAGCTCTTATTCGGTTTCAAGGGGAAATAATTAATATTGTGTTCACATTTAATAAGTATTACCCATCGACAATAAACAGCATAAAAAAACAAATTTTGCACATTCATAATAATTCACATGAATAAACAATTAAACATACAGACGATAACAGAAACATTAGATCATAAAACGAATCAGTTCATAAGAATTAATTTATTTTAACAAATAAAGTATTTCACAGTAATGAAGTTAACTGGAAGATAATTATTCATTTACGTTTGATCAATAGCTTAATTCTATGGTATTGAGCTGGGGCAATGTTAAAGCTTTATTTGTCATACATAATTTGTAAATGTATTTCAGAATATTTTTTCTTTTTCTCCAGCGTGTAATTAGCTATTAATCAATTCAACAAACATGAAAGTTAACTAAAAATATTTTGCTAAGCATTGATTAATTAATTGTATAAGATAGTAATGCTAAATCGCTATGAATGCTATTGTCTTATTATATATTTAAAACTTATCTGTATTTGGAAGAATTAGGTGAATAATCATGGCGAATTTATTTACAAAACAAAAATTCAATGAAATGATCCGAGGGAGTATAAAGGAATTTTATTTTGTACTAGTGAAAGAAGATTATTTTGAATTAGAATTAATTAAATAATCCATTTAGTTAAAAATCTTAGTATTCATGATTACCTTAAGTAACACATTCTTTGAGTAATTAAGTTAGTATAGTTAATTATTTTCTTAGAAATTGCAGAGACATTAGTTTCCTAAAGATCTGATTACAGAAACATTTATTAGTTCCTTATATTATTGAATTAAATACTGTAGGAGCCTTTTCAATTTAAATCTTTTTTTTCTTATACATGATTTTATTACATCAGTTGTAATATACAAGTACTCGCATTCAAAATAACAAAAAATGTATGAAATTTTTTTTAAGAAGAAAATCGTCATATATTTAATTTCAAATAAATAACTATTAACCATCTTAAATAAACTTTAAAAAAAGTGAATTTATACAAATTTTAAAATGATTTCAACAAAAGTTTAACAGAAATTACGATGATTTTTAATAACTATAAATGCAATAAAGCACTACATTTATTATAAGCTAAATATTTTGGCGAAAAATCGTATTTCTTTAAATATTAAAACATTTCATGAAATATTAAAATTTTGCATGTCCAAAACCAGTTTAAATCAGATGTAATATTATCACAGGAGAGTTCCAGGATGTGATAGCATATATGGTCAAAATTTCATCAGCAGTAATTTTGACAAAGAAAGACAATAGGACATATGTTTGTCCTGACATTTTTGAAAATTTCCAAATGAACAAAAAAAGATAGTATATAGTAAATAATAAAGAGTAACATGTAGAAAATAAAAATATATTTTAACTGTTTGCAAACCAATGTAAAATTTAGAATATAAAACTTATTTTATTTCTATATATAACAATTAAAAATTGTCATATAATTTCTTTAAAAACTGCTACCACTTTTGCTTATATTAACAATTTTAATCAAGAATAAACGAAAAGTAAGGAGCAATTTCTCACACATGTAAATAGACAAGTAATTTAAGCTTTAATGGCCGTTATTCCTTTTATGCTCTGAAACCTGTAATTCTATAATTCAAGAAGTCATGATTAGATTACTTGAGAAAATTTTACCAACTTAATTTATATATTTTATTCTAATGCTTGGAAAAATATATACCCTTATAGTACAAATAATTTTTAAATTTGTGCTCTAACATTTTATAAATAAATTCATTAAAATACTAACAATTGTGTAGTATAACATATTTTAAATTTTAATTTCTATAAACATCTTATTATTTATTGTAGAAGCACTAGAGAAAATAGTAAAACAATAATTATTTTACCTACCATTTTAGAAAAGTTCTCTTAACACAAATTCAAAAAATTCTCAATCAATTTATCTGTGGCAACAATGTGCATGATCATTTCATTAACATTCGAAAATGTCAACTGCTTTTTTTTAATTTTTTAATTTCCATGATGGACATGTACTTAAAATGCTAAGGTGTTTTGTGTTAATTGCTGTATAGTTTTAAAGCTTTTTCTGTTTGTTTTGCAAAATTTGTTTATTCTATGCATGGAATAAGGATTTAAATAAATATTTTTTAAGAAAATCCACAAAATTAGATACAACTGTCGATTTACTCTTTTTCTTATTGTCATAATGACTGATAGTAAAACAATTTTTAAAATTAGTACAATTACATCTATGTAGAGAATACTGAAAAATACTTTTAAAAAATAAATCAAAAAAATTACTTACACACATCAAAATTTTTTAGAAGTTATAATACATTCAAATACTATGAAAAAATTAAAATTTTAAATAATTGTTTGCTTAACAATGACATTTGTTTTCTGAAACGCATATTTTATATTTGTACAAATATGATGAGTAAAAACTTTTTAAAAAACATATTTAACTAAGAAAATTAGCTTACAAGGGATTGTATACCCTAAAGAGCTGTATTCTTATCAAATGAAATATAACATTGCATACAATTTTATATGCAATTGAATTTTATTAAAATGCAATAGAAAATATGAAGTTTTAACGAATAGCATGGTAGTTCAGAAGAATGAATTTGGAAATCAGATTTAAGGCTTAGAAAAAAAAGTAAAAAACATTTTATAATATTTGTTAAAAATAAGAGGGGGAAGTGAAAATATTATTCTTATAATCTCATACTTTAATATTTTAGTTTTTCTGATAGTTAAATTTCAAAAAATTCAATATTTAATGTAAGATTAAACTTTAACTTATCAACATGCCAAAGTGTCACAGCTAATGCGTATTTTCGTATTCATGTGATATTCCAGTGTAGTCTTTATATAATTTTACATGCATTTCTTCTTCTGATTTCAATGTAGGATACCGTAGGGGTGGGGGTTAAGTTTTTGCTTCATATTAGTACTCTTTGAAAAATAAAATTTGAAATCAATAATTCAAAACATTTGACGGTATGTTTCAGAGATGAGAAAGAAATGCCCCCAGCCTTTTCTAAAAGTAGTTCATTCTTATGCTCGGTATAAATTCTGTTTTTGTGACTATTTCTGTTTACAAAAGAATTTTAAAATTTCTCCAAATTCATCAAAGTTCTCGAAAATATAAGGTATAAACTTGCATCATCTTACAAAAGTGGCCAAATTTTTAAGAATTCTTATTAAATTTTACGTGTTTTGCGCCCATTTAGATGAATTGATTGTAACGATAGTTCCAAATCCCCATACCCAGTATTATTACCCTTCAGTATTTGCTCTTTGAGAACAATTTCCCCATCTGTCCCTATCCGAATGAATAATTGCAGAGAGAGTTGAAGTTGAAGTAGTAATTCATCGTCATTTGCGGAAAATCGATTTGCAAATTGAAGGTAAAGAGATGAAAAGGGAAAAAGGAATTACTTCTTTTTATTCCCATTTTAATCTTTTTTCCATTCCGCTGGAAGTAATAAATTTTTATTCCTTCTCTCTGCCCCTTTTTTTCTGATCTCGACGAATACCTAAAACTTGCAAGGATCTAAAATCACTTTAATGCAGTTCCTATACTTAAAGCTGTCAGAGGAGACAAATTAGCTCCATTAGCCTTCCGAGTACAAACAATTGGACGTGCCGAAATAAAAATTACAAGCTTTTCTGATTTGTACTTGATGAGGGGGAAAAAACAGTGTCATTTGATTACATAAGAATAGATTTTTTTTTCTCCTTTGATGTAGCGTTTCTTTTCTTTAAAAAGATCTTTTTTATATGCATACTTTCGTCTGTGCCCACTGCGGAACTACTTCGATTTACCAAAAGAAATTTCCAACTTCGATACACATTTGGCAAACGTCGACATAAAATGAGCTACAAACCGTTTCTTACAGAAACTTTTTTTAGTAAAATGAACACGACAGAAAAATATAAAACCCATGAAGGATAACGTTAGTAAAAAAGATTCAAAAGCCTAACCCGGAAAAAGGTTAAAAAAAAAAAAACCTAAGTCATTCTTCCAGATCAATACGTATTTTTTTCAGTCAGTGATTATGCTTTCTTTTTTCACTGTCAACATTTTTTGACAGGCCATATCGTTCAAATATGGAATCTGTGCTTTCATTTCTTTGAAAAACGGGATACCCGTCCGTAAAAGCTATAATTTTTTTCCGATTACGTGGAACCCAACTGCAGTAAAAAATAACTAAATAAAAAGAGCAGTTTGTGTAGGTTTGTGTTGACTATACTTTTTCGTAACTGTCCGATATTTTTTAGTAATATAGCTGTCAGTAAGTAGGAGTCAGAGTTCTTTCACATTTCCAGAGCATGGACGCAAAATGATGTTTTTGGATAAGCTTATGCCTTGCTTGTCAGTTTGCTATCGTAAAATGTCCTTCTTATCTATCGGTAGATCAACCTAAAAATGACAATTTACCAAACTGTGAGACTAAAACACTTTTAAAACATTCCCTTAAGTGTAAAGTAACATCACTTTCAGCATTTTAGTTTCAACACGAGGAAGTTTATTTTGAGCGTGAAAAAAACGTAAAGATAAGGCTAAAAAAGTATCCCTCTTGCAATTTTTATGTTACAACAAAGTATCAGTAAGGTTAATATAATATGTAAACAATCATACATACCTCTTGAATTCCTGCATAGAAAAGGGAATTAAATAATTTTTAAGTATTTAACATTGATACGAATCCTCAAATATGCTATTATTCTTTTCTAGGTTGTCTTAAAGTATATAACAACAACTCAGAAAAGAATAAGCTACATTAAATATGTACATATTGTTATTTAAAAAAATGAATATACCATCTTTTAAATTTAAATATGTACTTAAAAAGATTTATTTCTCTTATATAAATAAGCTTAGAGGTTAGTTGCTTTAATTATTGATTAATGAAAATCATCCATTTGTTGTAAATATAATCACAAAATAAAACATCCGCAAGATTCTAACAGAATAATATATGCTGTTCTATTCAGTCATAGAAAAGATATTAAGATTAGTAATTATACATAAGTAAAGATTTTTCTGTAGAAATTTAAGCCAAACTTTAAATTACCCGAGAGGATAATGAATAATTATTTGCCACTATAGCGTTGGATGGAACTTTATTAAATATGTACCACGAAAAGATATTTGAATGTAAAAAAATTAAAACTAATAATTAACAAAATCGCCAAAACTTTTATACAATGCATATTTCTGAATGACATTTAAGTATTTTAGAATTAATCTTATATCCCGTATGTGTTATCAATTTTATGGAAGTCCAATAAGACTTATAATGTTGCTTAGTATTTCAAAAAAGTACAATGTTTCATCAATTCTTCTTTTTCATGCATTACAGTTCCTCCAGTGATAGATGCCCACTACTTCCGCGAAAGTATCACTGTGGACGAAGAAGCTCGAACTAAACTCATGTGCGTCGTCATCAAGGGAGACCCACCCATGAGATTTCATTGGTTGAAAAATGGACAAACATTTTTGGCGCATGGTGATACGACAGTGCAGACGTTTGAAGATACATCTATCGTGACTTTCAAAAAAGTTGTGTCGAGTGACAGGGGACAATACACTTGCGTTGCCACAAATGTCGCATCATCAACAAACAGAACGATGCAACTCATCGTTAACGGTAAGTGAATGGTTATCAAATAATGAAATCATCATTAAAATTTGATTATGTTAACCATAAGCCCTTAATAAAGATCTGAAATCCAAGTGATAAGCAGAAAACTGTAGTTTTGGCTACAGGGTTTACTTACATTCTTTGCAAAAGCTGATAGATTGCGCATGCAATAAAAGATATCTGAAATGTGATATGCAACAAAGATTGTGTCATAAACACTTGAATTTTGTTGTTATGTAGCAAATGTTTTTAATTTAATCTTTCTTGATTCATATTGCCTGAAACAAAAATAACTTTAATTTTAATGCTAATGCGGTAATTCAAAATCCTGGCCTAAGCTTAAACAAGCTGGTCAAAATTTTTCCATAAAAATTGACGTACATAGCTAAAAGAACAATCATATTTTATTAATAACTAGAAGATTTAACACGACACACAAAAGGTTTTATAACTTATTATAAATATGTTAAAATACTGCAAAATATTCAATGAATATGATATTTAAATATTATAGGCAATAGATTTGTATCAATGATACTGTGTGGCTACATATGTAGGAATCTTCGTACTGTATGAAACAAAACATTAGACCTATTGGATGTGTAATACAATATCACATATTAAAAACGTCATAGGACGTGTTTCCAATTGTAATTCATACTTAAATTTAAAATAAAATTTATCCTTAAGATATTCAAAATCGCTCAGGAGAAATATACGATAAGAAATCCAAGCTAAATATGATTTTACATCATAACCTATTTTGAAAAAATACTTGACATTAAATATTTAACAAAATCATTTTATATTATCGTACTCTACAGAAATTAATTTCAGACTGTTTTAATTTGTAATTAGTGTTTTAAAATTAAACGTGTAGGTTCCACAATGAGTTTCGATTAATCTCTAATACAAGTAATACAACTCATTAACAATCAAATATGCATGTGAACAATCAAATATACAGAAATACACAATCACATTTGAAAATTTAATTCAAAATTTTTAATTCATTATTACTTTACTTTCTAATTCACTCAAAAATTAAAGGATTATTTTTATTAATTTTTTGTATTATTAATTTTATGTTTTGCTATATTATTACGCAAAAAAATTATATTACTATTTCTACAATAATTTCAAAATTTATTCTTATGTTTCTAATGTAACTTACATCAAATTTTGGTTGAAAGAAGTTTTTATTAGTCGTATTTCAATTTTGTTAGCAAATATTAATGTAAACTGCAGTATTAAGAATCTCTATGAACATTTACTGAAATATATAGCATTAATTTGATCCTTTCTCATTACTATCAATATCATCTGCTTATAATTATTCTACTCCATTACATAATGTGCTTTTGTAAAGAGCTCTAAGAGGATAGTCTAAATAAAAAAAGTTATATATCCTGAATATCAAATATACGCAAACTTTAGACAAAAAAGATAAACTATCGTAAAAAACACATAAAATACTAATATTAATATTTTATTACATTAATTATTAAAATGTTTACCCTTAATGTTTACCCTTAAATATTTAATTGCCTTAAATATTTGCCATAGCGAGCCCCATTCACATTCAAGAAATAATTATCTTAACTGAATCAGTAGTATCCATTATCGAAAATTAAATTATTACAGGAATTAAAATCGTAACTTTCCGCATTAAGCAATATTTGACAACAAATGTTCTCAAATTAAATTCAAGTACATTATTAAGAAATCAATTCCATTAACTTCACTAGCAAATAATATATAGCAATAAAGAACCTCATTACTATTAACAAACATCTTACATCAGTTTTCTCCTTTATAGTTACGAACCAAAATCTTTCCATTAACAACCCTCCATTCTCAAACCTACCATCATTTTTACAAACCAATCCACTAAGCCTAAATCACCATTCATCCGCTTCAAATTAAATAATCTTTAAAAGACGTAAATTTCTCCATTTAAAAATGATTGAAACCTGTTTTCCTCAACACGCACAACTAGCGAATCGCGTAAATGAGTCCTTTCATCTCCGTGGGGTAGACGAATTCCAATCACAAACTTAGATGATGTAGAAGCAGCATGTTATTTTCCCATGAGGCATCTGCTCATTCGTAGGGTTACATTCACTAATGGATTTCCAAAGCTCAAGGTGCTGCGTAACGGCTTCAGAATCGTTGATTCGAGCACTAACCATTAAAAACCACTTATATCGATTTAGACGGACATGACTTATAGACCAACTTGTGAGTCTTTCTGCTCTGGAAGTTGGTTATTTAATGGATGTGATCGGAGGATAGGCTGTGATGGGACTTAGAAGGCAGCTTATGGAAATAGATGAATGTTGAGCATTTCTGAAAAGACGACGTTTATGTTCTAATTTATTACAAATATTTCGAACGAAGTAATGAAAAATTAAAGAAAACTGCCTAAACTTTTTGTTATTAAGACACCTCTAGTACTTCTATATAAATGAATTCCTAATACCGTGTTTATGTTATAAAATAAATCAATTATTCATAATGTGTTTAACTTTTCATGTTCCATTTGCTCACTGGAAATGTGCATGCAATAAGCATAGATTATAACATACAGAAAAAAAAACACAATCATTGTAGGTGTAACAGGTGGTACCGAAAAGTTTTAATTATTATTAAGAAATAACAGAAATATTTAGATAAACAATAATAGCCGCGATTTGCTTGGTTTCACGAAGGCGTAGATTGAAATAATCTACGATATCATAAAGTTTTAATTACTAAATTTTATCGTAAAGTTTTAATTATTAAACTTTATCGTAAAGCTTTAACTATCATTAAAAATAATCGAGATAGGAACTTACTTTTTATATATTATTCTTAGACTTTCTCGTTTATACATAGCTAACATCTAGAGTAACTTTCTTGGCTCTTCGAAAGTCGTAATTGTAGAACTCAGCATATAAAACACGTATTTTGCCTATACTGACGGTTGCTTCAATCTGAGGTTTCTGTTCATAAACATATGAACATTAATAGCCTTAATTTTCTATATATTATGTACATCAAGATGAATTCATAAGCAGAATATATTTTACCCAGATAACTTGATTATTTCTTTGTAATAATTAACACTTTACGATAATCCTACGTACATTTATCAACCGGATTATCCACAAAATGTCCTCAAAATACATGAATAATATGTTACTCTTTACAATTCGCTTTTTTATTTCTTAAGAAATTTTTGCTTTTTTTGGAACTTAAAACCCCATGTATTTAAAAGAGATATTATGTTATATATTTTAAAGAAATAAAATTATATTTATTAATTACATTAAACTTGGCAATAATGAGAATATTATATTATCAACTCAATATTCCCACACAAATGATTTTCTCTGTGAAATGAGACGACAGGTTGAAATTCAAATCTCACTTCTGACATTGATCAACACTGTAAAATCTTGATTACTTGAGGAAAGAGAATTTATATAAACCCGCATGGGGAAGGCTCATCATAAATTCAGAAAACTGCGACTTTAACTGGTTAACAATAAAAAAAAGTGTTAATATTTTCAGAACATGAGTGTAAATAAAGTCAAACCAGATTACATTAACTCATAATGACTCAATCTTATTCAAAGTAAAAATTGAAAAAATATTTAAAATTTATATTTATATCTCAAAGATGTATAACTATTAGAAATTTCTTAAGTTTAAAAAGAAACTAGCTATTTAAAACCAATAGGTTTAAAGTGACTCATTAATAGAATCTATTATAAATCATAAGAATAAATTTACGGTTTTAGAAAAGTGCTATTCAATTTTAATTTGATAATTAAATGTAAGAAGTAATCGTACCTGTATTGATTAAATCACAAAAAAAAAAATTTAAATTTACTTAAGCTTTAAATAAAATGCGAGTCATTTATACCAGCTAAGATGATGCTTGTAATTATAAATTTTATCTAACGTAATTGTTTTCTTACAATTTATTTTATGATAAAGATAAATTACGCACGTATTACATGGAGAATTTTTTACTACGGTCATAAGATAAAATGAAATACTTCCAAATTAGATATCTCACTACTTTTTTAGTATATGATAAGCCTTAGCTATACCCTTTTACAAAAACAGTTACCCTAGACCATAAATATATAACCTTTTTGCAATTTTCAATTAACTGATTCTTTTAACTCCCTCCCTCTCAAATATTTCTCTAAAAATGTTAGTCTCACTACAAGCTCACACAATTTATGACCTCATAAATGAAACCTCTACTTGTACGTGTTAGCTTTATTGAAATCTGCCATATTCCTTTCATATATTTTTTTTTTACTTACTGAATGTATAAGCTAAATATCTGCACGATACATGTAAGCCTAGCTCTAAAAATTGCTTCTTTAAAAGCCCTTGAGGATACTAATCTCGTTAACGGAAGAAAAATTTAGTCTTTCACGTTTTCGACCTTCGATATTTAGGGGCTGATTTGCTTGGATCCTTTTTTCCTCAATGATTAATCTAAATTTTGTTTTCATTATTCAACAGGTATGCAGCAAGCCATTTCTGATTATTTATTTTAACTTCGTATTTTATACTAGGAAAGCTTTCATCTTCAGAATTATTTTGAAGTTTGAGATATATTTTTCTGAGTTTAAGCCAATGGGAATTTTAATGAAAGTATGTGGCATCATACGAATTTGATGCCGAATTTCACAAACTGCAGATGAAAGGTTTTGGTTTTGAGATTCAAATCAAATACAAATATTTATATAAATGTACCAGCGTGATACATATAATATTCGTAAAGGTTATATGAAATAAGAATGATGCAACTCACCACAGTATTACGTTCAGGAAATTGATGCCCATCGTATCTCACAAATTAATCACCATAACTTTTTCCAGCCGATGGTACCGTATTTGCGTTATGAGAAGACGATTCACCAACAACGACTCATTGTTTTTATTGCCCTTTGGCTTCCGGTGCGTAATAGAAATTACAAGTCTTACTCTAACAACTTGACCCGAAATGACAACGACAACTCGAAGACGAAGCGGTCATGTTTTTATTTGCTATTTTAAGAACTAACACATTAACACTTATTTTTGTAATCAGCGTCAAATTGGTTTAAATGTATTTTAACATATGGCGGCATATGATAATAACATCAACTTCCCTTACAAATGTGATCAATTGTAAGAGTAGGATTATTTTTTAATCATCCTCGTATATATGTATATTGTATTTGAGGATAATACGACCACGTTTATTCAATTAATCAGTTGGGATAGCTATAAAAAGTTAATTTTTTTTAAAAAAATAATAAACATGGGGATATTAATTAGTACTAACTTTACTCTTACCTCTTTACAAATACCTCTTTTTCAGGTAATATTGCCAGTTAAAGTAATTAAGTATAAATAGCTTTCCTTTTCTCTTAATAAATCTACTTCTACTAAGTTTTATTTCAGTTAAGAACAAGGAGCAACGAAAAAAACACACCATTTTATTAACACAGTTATCATGCTCACCAAGACAAAAGAGAGAATCTTCTCTAAAAATGACCAGCTGGTACTTTACTTGACTCTATGTTGCTCTTTCGGGGCAGCTTTGCAGTCTCTGAAGCCGTTTCTGTGGTGTCAAAGGCCACCTTTATAATGGTCTCCACGCAAATAATTCAGAAACATGCAGCCCTCTGCTAATGGTACTGACACTCATAGGATGATATTCATTGTTCGTATAATGTCCGGAATGGTGACAGTTGGAGTGCTTCGTGATTGCCGGATAATTTTTCAATACTTTCTATATCGTAGCTCTCTGAGAGCCGACTTTTAATGAGTAATAATTTCACAGTAACCAATACCCAAACAGTAATAAACTATAATATTTGAGCAATCGATATAACACACAAACTACTGCCTTCATGAAGTTCTACGATGCGACACTTCTCAAAGGCGTCAAACTGTTTAAATAGTTGTTCGTTCCCTTTTCAAAGACACTGCAAACTTCAGAGAGATAAATTAAATCCAAATACACTAGTTAAAATCAGAATTATGCACTTTGGGAGAACTTTTCAAAAGATCCTTAGTGGCACTGAAAATTAAGCATTTGTTGATTCATTGACATGGATGCCATTGACGCTTTTATCATTTGCATCTGCAAAGATGAAGCATATTTTTAAATCGCATTTATGTACCTTGCTGCCTCCTGACGGATACGTTTTAAACAATGAATGCATATGCGTGTGTGAAAGAGAGAGAGATCTCTATTTCAAGGCTTTGTCTTAATTTAAATACCATATACTCAAATAATTATTGAAATTAAATAATTGGACTCTATATGAAGTCACGTGGCCACTATTTCGTATTGGTCATAATAGTCGACGGCTCACAGCTGTCGTTGTTTCCGTCGAGTAGTGGATTCAAATCTGATGTCATTGAAAACCCGCCGTGTAACGGAATAGTGCATGTTAAATGAGTCAGGTCACAAGTCCTCCCGTTAGCGAATTGCAGAAGTTTGGAGAGAAGTAGCATTCTCGTCACTTAGATTACTCATTTCGTAATTTTAAATAACTCATGAGATTAAAAATTACGGGGTCCTTTGCCAACATCCCTCATGTTACGTCTCAATAAATCAAAAGTACATAAAGTTACATTTAATGGTCTTAAACATTTGTTTAATGATTTGGAAAAATACTTGATAGTCATTTACGAAAATATAAAATATCTGGTAATTAAAATTAATTGTAAACGTATCATTAGTAAAATACTTTATAAGTATTTTCAAAAAAATAATTTTTTTTATATAAAACAGTATTATATGGTTGTGAAATTTGTGGCACTCTTTTAACTTTTCATTAAAAATTAAGTATTCGTCGTACACAAATTAAATTTCCTAATTTCAACACGCCTGAATTTCACAAAAATTTATTTAAAATTCTAAAAATGTACAATAGTTCATAGGATATATGACAAAGTAGGAAAAATTGGCGCAATCTCTTTCACGAGATACTATAAACACTTTTAGAAATACTATTCTATTTACAGAATGAGGATTTTGAATATATCTTTACCTCTATTGATATACTGAAGATATGAATAAAATACCATTTAATTTTTATAAATGTGATTTAAGTAGTATAATAAATTTTAAAAACTGAAATTCTCTGAGTAATTTGATATTATAAGGAAATTAAGTTTCCTTTATTCGAAATGTTTATAAATACGTCACGGAATCAATACCTAAAATTCCTGACAATTAATGATTTAGGTAATTTATCTCTAAATTTCTAGGAATAAATCTGCATCGATTATATATCTTACTATTTCTATCGTTTTTTTACTTTTTTTCAATAATTCCCAATCTGTTTCATTTCACATAATTCCAGTTGGTTCGATTCTTTTCCATGCACCTGCAACCTTGAATTGTCACAAAATGTCTTCAATTGTCTTCAATTCAATGTTCTTCAATGGTCTGTATTGAGTCACAAAATTTAGAAAAAATACATTCAAAATAATACAAATACAATATCATAATCAAAGATCCGTTTAATTTCCTTCTATTTGTGCTTTTTATGCCCGTTCAACTAATTGTTTGCCAGCAAACGTTAATAAAAAATTAAGGCCATTTTAAAAATTTCACTGCATTCTTCAACGTGACGAACCTCAAAACTGATTTAATTCACCATTTTTTGCCATTGAATAAGCTGTTAAGAAAGGTATTTGCAGTGGTATCTGATGATTTCTTCTTTCAAGAATCGACAATAAAACCAGCTCATAGAATCATGAAAGGATTAGATACTCACTGATCATCCACTTCCGGTTGTGACACATAATTTTAAGAGATAATTTTTATCCTTTTAAGTATATCCTTTGATCCTTTTAAGATCCTTATCACTAACTATTAAATGGAATCGTGAAGGGTTTCCAACATTTCAAACCGTATTTTGTTAATGCTCCGACTACAACTTTAAAAAAAAATCATGGAATCAATTCTTTTGATAACTTGAAGGATGCTAATTTTATAAATGAAATATTTAGTTTATTTATATAGTGGAAAATATCATTCAGATATATGTAATACTTTGTAACCTCTCAAAATCATATATCCAATACCTACAAAAGGATGCTTTTCCAAAACAAGGGCTAACTCATTTCGATATTCGAAAATCCGCGTCATAACTTTACCCCTACAGAGCCTCTTAATTTCGGTGTATAGAAACAAAGTGTTGTGAAAGCTCTTTATGTCTTTACTCGACAATTCAAAGAATTTAGAGCTAGTAGGATTTTCATTCTGATGAAATTGACAGTTTGACCACTTCATCAAGAACATTTTACAAATCTGAAGACAAATTTTTCCATGCTAGGATATTTGCTTGTAAGTACAGAAATTTTTTCATTCCGTTTTCGAATTGACTTCAGCCACGCATACACGAAGACCTGAGTAATAACTTTCTATATACTTTCCTCTATCTTCAATGAGCTTAACACATTTTGACCGAAATAATGATAAATTGCTTTAAATACGATTTATCAGTCGTGTGACCTTTCCATGATTGACAAAGATATTTTCTGCGAATTCTAGGTCTTTCAAGTATTTAGTTATTCCTAAATGTACAAAATATTGCCCCTTTTAACAATTCGGTTGACTTGGACAGAAAAAAAAATTTACTTTTGACGCAACTTATAACTTTGCGTTATTTTAAGTATAGTAATTTATACAATGCTAGATAACAACTAAATTAATAGTGATATAAATAAGTATTCTCAAATCAGGAACTTGATATTGTAAATTAAAATGAAATAAAGTTCTATCTAAGTAATTTATTGAAAGCGCTATTTAAAAGGAATAAAGAGCTTAATGTTTTTGAATATATGCATTTCAATTACATTATCAACTCAAAAAACCTTGTAGTATTTGACTCTTTGTAATTTTCAAATGTATCATTGAACAATGGTTTTCTTGAAGAACATAAATTATAACTCGCCATTGAAATTGAAAGCAATCTTAACGTATCATTACGAATGTTTATTAATATATTTGCTTTCTGTCAATATTTTTAAAAATTGGATATAAATACCTGATGTATAACCAGAAACATTTGTATGTAGCCGTTCTTGCTTTTAAATTCCATTTCACATTCAAAAAAATTATTTTACGTATTCAATAAATCATTTAAAATATAATGTAGTTTTAAAGTTCTATTCATTCAATTCATAATTATCATTTTTAATTTAAAAGTATTATAAAAGTATAATTTTAATAAATGTAAAAGGATTACATTAAATTCATTTGGGAATAAAGCATTATTTTCTTTGTAAATCGTAACTTCCGATTTTGGCCTTAAGCTGCTTATAATGCGCATTCATGTGAAATAGTTATTGTTCACAAACTTTGCCTATAATAATGTATTTCTAACAAAATTAATACATAATACTATTCTGTGTCGTATTATAAATTAGGTATGAGTATTTTATTTCAAAAAATATATATACTTTTGTCATAAGTTGCTTATTTGAAACAATTAATTCTACTAAATACTTTTGTAAGTGGTACCTGAAAATCAGTCCTAATATTTAACAAATTGATGATTAAAATCTGAACAAAATGAAACTAAATAAATCTCTAAATAAGCTATTAAGATCATTTGAATAATTTAAAAGGCAACTTGTTGAGAATACATCATTATGTAAATATCAATTTTTATTTTCATTTTAAGGCACAAATTATTACCATTTTACTGAAGAAAAATTTGATTCAATTATCTATCGTTTGCTTTAATTTTAATATCTAAACAAAATATTGTTGTTTACTTTGATACTTTATCATTTATTTTATTTTTATATTTAATTTAATTAGTTTTTTCTTATCAATTAATTATTTGCTTTATTTTTCTTAAGATTTGGCATCATTTTTGTACTTCAGAAGTCTTGTGGGTTTGGATTATGTTGACAAAATGGCGATGAATACTGCTAGCAATAACATGAGTTCTGTAGAAATACTTAATTACTTTAGAAACTATAAAACAAATTTAATTCTTATTATATTACTAAAATTAGATAAAGCTAACAAAAGACTTTTTTAAAAGTTCAACAAAACTTAATGTTTACGGGGAGAATATTTGAATATATTCAATATAATGAATTCTATTTCCTTTTCATCTTTACTTTAAGACTTAACTTTATCATAAAATATATTACGTATGTTTTTTTTTAATTATTGAGTGAGATTTTTAGTTTAATATTTTACAAAACATTAGCAATAAACTAATTATGACTTATTTTTAGTTCCTCCACAATGGACTGTGGAGCCAAAGAATGTTTCAGTTGTTCTCAGCCACAGAGTATGGATTGATTGTGCTGCAGTCGGCTTTCCTGCGCCTAGTATCTTATGGAAAAAGCTTATTCACACAGGTAAGTGAATTTAACTCCAATGTAGTTATACTCTCTTAAAAATTTAAGATAATCAATTTCAAAAATGGAAATGATATTTTTGCTCTTTTACTCTTGATATGTGGTCCACGTTTGATATGTGGTCCATTTATCTTTCTGTAAATATTTTCTAGTGTTCCTCCTTACAAACAAAAATATTCTCAAAAATTAAAAGAAAATAAACATTTAATTGATGTTGGAAATTGCGATTAGTAACTTCCTCGCCATATCGTTTGGTAGTAGATTAATTTTATGTTTTTCATACCCTTGTTGTTAATAATATTTTTTTGAATTACAATCATTTATTACTTTAAAACAACTGTTTTCATAACTCTTACATTGTCAATAGAGTTGAAACTTTTAATCCCACTGATCGAATTCTATCTCGTAATTTGTCGAATTATTTCCTGAATCAGCTTCTTATAGAATTTAATTCTAGCTATAGATGTGATATTTTTTAGTTATTGCATCGAATTGATCTTCGGGGATCGTTCAACATTTAAACAGATAAACAAATTTGCAACGGAAATGGTTTATTAAATTTATGTAATTTTTTTACTAACCTTCCACAAAATCTCCACCAACTTCTCTGCACTTGAACCTTCTTATAGGGATTCTTCTTACCTCACATCGAAGAATTCTTTATTTTAATCTCAAAGCCAGCTATGAATTTTTTTTTCTTTACCCCTTCGTTGTCAATGAACTTAATGCCAAGCAAAGATTTTTTCGTAGAACAAACACATAAAAATCCGAAGTGCTAAGATCAGGGTAGTGAGGAGGATGAGGTAGAAGCTCCCATCCCATTTTGAAATTTCTACCTTAATTATGCCATATGAGGTCGAACGTTGTTTTGCAGAAGAAACACGCATTTGTTCCCATCTCGTACATTTCCTCGTCAACGCGGATTTGAATTTCTTCTGAATCGTGTTTATGAATTTAGGCTTTTGATAATTATTTGCTTCTAAATAATCACTGAAAATAGAAACAAGGACGTTCGGCTAGTCAGAAACGCTTCTGCGACAAGTTTAAACTATTCCAACCCTGCTACTTCCGAATTCTTTATTATTCCAAGAGAATATTTCTGATGGTTTTACATATTCTAAAAGTAAAAGTCAGTTGATAGAATGCGGTTTTTGAAAAGTACTTTTTCGAGCGTACTCATCATCTTAACTAAGATTTCAGAGGTTATGTTTACGTACATAAAAATCAAAAAGATGAATAACACTCTTTGTAAGATTACTAACTAACGCTTACAAAGGTTTTGATTGTCTGCGTGAAGAGTTTCATTCATAAGAAATTTTTGTCTATTTAAATAATGAATGACCTTCGTAGTAATTCATAAAACTGTTGAAACTAGTACTGATTTGGTTCAACTCTTGCAACAAATTACAGGAGTTGCACTATCTGATGATGGATTCATCATAACTGATGTTTTAGTATTTGTTACAACCTTTTATATTAACAGTAATAATCTACCTGGTCAAACTGAATTTGAACAAGCTATATTTTAGATTAACAGTCAATTTGAATCATTTTGCGGCAAACCCAATAAACTCAAAAATTATAAAGAATGAACTTTAATAGCATATTAAAGATTATCATTCTTACATATCATTGAGATTATTGTAAAAAAACACCTTCGATCTCACGGAACAAACTAATGACTAAGTGAATTACTATATCACTTAATTGTTTAAACAAGATAAGCAAGTTCTTTTCGATCAGGTCATAATATAATGTCTTACACAGAAAACTCCACGATATTAGTTAAAAATTTCCCAGTAAGCTTGACTTAAAGTGCAATGCAGAACTTTTTGAAATCTTAATTTATCGGTTACAAATGGAGAAAGAATTTGAAACACATGCATAAGTACTCTATAAGAACAATGATTCTCAGCTGGTGGTACACGTACCCCAAGAGGTATGTGGTAAGCCATTGATTTATGCAAAAAAAAAAAAAAAAAAAAAGAGATGGGTGACCCCTCCCCCAAAAATGACGAAAACAATTTTAAAATACTAATAATAATTTTTAAAAAACAGGTGGTGATTTTATTCAGTTTGTCAGATGCAGCTTTGTTGATTTCTAAGAAGTAGATATCGCTGAAGCTCGCATCAAATAGTACTCTGAAGAAGCTCTTTAATGGCAGAATGGTAAACCTAAAAATGTTTTGGCTCCTTGCGCTGACGAATACAGCGATTGTATCAGTTTTCTTTTATGCCTAATTTCTTAAAATTTTGTGACTAAAGGCAATATCACGCAAAAAAATAAATAATAGAAGTATACAGTAAAAAATAGCTTATTTAATTTCATTCAACATATCTTCGCCTGGAAGTAGTGTTCGGAATCCATAACAGGTGAAAAAAATGGGAAGTAGGGTTCTTGGTTGGAGGTTCGCGGAAAAGAGCCGAGCCATCTGGAATTGCACGGACTAAGAAAGGTTGAGTTCCGATGCATTGGTGTATAGAATTTCCGAACTTAAACAATTTAATCTGAATCAATTTTCATTATTACTCTGTTGAAGGAAAGCTTTAAAATTATTGATTCCGATACTTTTTATCGAATTTCTATCATATTACTATTTTCATCACTTATTTTGCTTGAAACCCATCCATTAAATCTACACGATTTATTTTACCAAGTTTATGTGGACAAAGAACATTGCTATAATCAGAAGTATAAAGGGATTCTTTCGCGTATTACCCTTCAACTGACCTCTTAGAGGCGGTCTTGTAACATCATTTGACTTGAGAGCATCGTCTAGTAAATGAGCTGTGACTTATGTATATTCTATTAGAAATATTGAAGAGTAGTGAATAAAATTGATGTGAAAACATATATAAACTACTAAGAGTTGTAAAAGGAGGAGAAAAGGGCAGGTTACATAATCGAAAATAGATGCATCTTTATGCTAATAAGAAGAGATTAAAATATTCGTTGGTACTGTGGAGTAATCACCTGAGAAAGGACATATAGCAGGATCCGGATTAAATGTTTGGGGATGACTCGGATCCGCATAAGCTGCATTAGATAAGTGAAAAAATTTTATTAATTTACAGTTCGGACGTGACTAGAGATCATACTTAATAACTAAAATGTTAAATTTCGAATATTCAAGATCCGAGTAAGGTCAATGTAATTTCCTTCCTTATTTGATATTTAACATGCGATTGAACATTTTTAACGGGGAAAAATTAAATGAAACCGGGACGTTACAGAAAAACAAATACTTCAACGCTATAATATATAAAACAGATTTTATATTCAAGTATCTCTGAGGTGTTTTTAATTGCTTATATAGTAATGAAGTACAAACATCTATTTTTGTTAGAACACAAATAGTCTATTTTGCTTAGCTTTATGACTAGTGTTTCAGTACTTCAACTGTCACTGAAATGTCAGTAAGAAGATAATTTTCCATCATCTTTTTGTTTGAAAAATACATCATTGCTGTAAATTTTATTCACTTATCACGAGAATAAATTGGATATTGTAAATACTTGAAGATCCATATAGATATTAGTGAATTAAATGTTTACTGCAGACGTCTATTATCTTATAAAATGAGCATGAAAGCTTCTGTGTTCATCTTTATTAATGCTGTCACAATATTTCTATTTCTAAAGCTATTTTCCTTCGCGAGAACTATCAATAATCATTTATGTCTATATCGAGTTATATTCTAGTTTCTTGGACCAGAAGTTTTCTTCTTTTATTCTAAATTTTCTATTCCCTTATACCCTAGTAGAAACCTAAATTGAACTTTCAACAAGTGTATTTTATGTGACAACCGATTTCGCATTCACTGGTTATAGTCAAGACTTTTTCACTACATATACCGGGAGTTCCTTTACTATATACTGAATGATTTTTACTATTCAGAACATCTTTACAACTAGTAAACCCTTTCAAGCCAAACTCAAAATACACAGTGTTCCTTTTTCAAGCATTTCCTGATTTGGAATTCAAATGCTTCTGATTTCCTGTAAACATAGAAGTATGTTATGTAGTAGAACATAATATGTATTTTTGAGCATAACAATCTGAAAGAATTTTTCAAAGTTGATTTAAAGCGAAGCTCTTAAAATGCAGTATTTTAAAAAAAAAAAAGGTGAAAAATGAAAATGTTTCCAAAAACGGATTGTTAATACTCTAAGAAGATACATTACCCTAGAAATGACTAAGATATCGGAAGAAATTTTACTATCTCATTTTCATTTTAAGACATTTCTAAGTAACGTAAAAATTTCGTGGTACTAGTAGCTACATTATATTTAGTGAGTTATTAAAAGTGTGCCGTATTATTTTATCGAACTTCAAAATTTTAAAATGCTTTTTTTTCTTTTTTTTATAAAGGTTTTTAATAAAGGTTAATTATAAAGATTTTATTGTACTCAATATGAAGCTTTGAAATTCTTTCTAGATATTTTACATATTTTTAATAACTATGTGCATGGAAAAATAATTTACATGGATAGTTATTTTTTTAAAAATCTACTAATTTAGATAAAACAGTGATTTTTTGTTTCATTATTATTTTTCGTAAATTTATAGAAAAACATATTTCTAAAATTATAAATAATACTAATACAACTCACACTTGTATAGAATTGCGACAAATAGTTCTAATAATTTCTTAAAAATTTAAAAAATACTAAAATGTGTAGAAGTAGTAAAACTCTTAAGTATTGAGATATTTGGAAGACTTTAAAACTCTAAATTGTTGTTTATTTTGAAATGATGTACTTTTAATTGCATGCTTTAGGTGTGTTATATTATAGGGGACATCATTCTTTTCTAATAAATATATATTTAAAAAAATGCTCATAGGAAGCCGTGTCTTCTTAATATTGGAGAAAGTTAGTAGTTCATTTTAATATTAACGTAAAATTCAAAATGTGATTTTTATGAAGATCAAGCAGAACAAAAATTCATTCAATGTGTGAATGTATTTTGTGTGTTCAATATTGCTTATTTGATTCTAATATATTTATTCCACGCGAAATGTTATCTCTTATAATTATTTAATATGATTATAAGCAAAGATATTCGTATCAAAAATACTTTTTAAATTAAACAGAAAATTATAATCACAAAAATAGTTCATCCTTGTAGTTCATAACTCAAGTTAAATTCCTTCACTTATTTTCTCATTATTTCAAAAAATGTATTGAAAGAAATTAAGACACTTTTCTATTCAACATAAAACTAATAAATTAAAACAATAGTTGATGCAATTTCATAGTGAAATATAATCTGGCTCAATATGTCTGAAATTTTTAAAGGCAGTTTTCGCAAGAATTTCTTTTTTTTCTGGAAACTTTATAGGAGGATTATATATACATTATAGAAAGCATGCACTCTGGAAAAACTGGTTTTGTTCCTTACTTTTACTCAAAAATGCAATTACTGTATTTCAGCAGAAAAAAAATATTTGTTGCATCGTTTTTATTAATAATATAATAGGAAACTTTCAAAAATGGTATTAAGTTCTTATGAATTTTTAATTAACTACTTCTTGTTTTCGTTAAATATGCATTCTAGTTACAGATTTAGAGATTTTGCTGCATTTAGAAAAGATAATCTTTTTACGTTTAAGAACCGCTATAAAATGGGTATTTTTTTCAGGATTTTATAATCAATTTGAGTATTAATATTAATTTTCTGGATAAAGGATGCCAAAAACTAAAAGTATTTAAACCTATTCGTTTGACGTTCTTTTTCCGCAACAGCTCATTAAAATATTTCCCAACTGAATTTTTCAGTATAAATTTATTAAAATCTTAGAACAATATATTCAGTAGCCTAAGTAATGTTTAGTTATTAAAAAAAGTATTAAATTTAGATTTAGGTTTGAATGAAACTGAAAAAATCTAGAACTATTTATTCAATGATTATAATGAATTTTTGATAAGCTTAAATTCATTTGCTTTTATGTATTTTTAATTATTCATATTCATCAATGAAAATTAAAATGAAGGCTTTTACTTACTCAATAAATTTCTTAAAAAAGTATTTTTTAAAATACATATTGAGATTTTCTGAATAATAACTATATGTTTTACTTAAGTAGGTACGTTATATAATCCGTCGCATATACTATTCGACAAAAACCAGTAAAAATGTTAATCCTTTAAATGGCTTTTTATTTAGAAATACATATATAATTAAACAAATAATACCTCATAATTAGACGAAACCTTAAGTTGAAATATTGCATTTTCAGTTCCAAATTTCTTCGTTGTGAAATATGTGAGCGTAACTAATATAATTTGTTTCTTCATTATTAAATGATAACGATAAAAAATGTCATTTTAAGCTGATACTTTTTATTTTGAAGTAAGGCAAGTAATACGTGTAACTGTATTAAACACTGTAAGCGAAATTCTATTGCGGAAAATACGTACCGTACATATAAAAAAGCTTTTTACAGCAAAGTTATTTTGTTCATACTACTCCTATGTAAAATAACCCGGAGTTATCTATAAGAGCATACTTTTTTGAGATTAATAATAATTGACTACAAACATTGTTATATCAGAAAAAAATATCATCTAATTTTGCTTGTAAAAATTTCATGATGGTCTATACGAAAGAATAAAAAATTTTAACTTCATCTAATAGTAGAATGAATTTTTCTCCCTTCTCTGTTATAAAATAAAATAAAATTGTTGAATATCTGCAAATACTTTTTTATCAAATTCACAGTAAAATGTCATGTAACAAATATTAATCCTTTTGTAGCGCAATTTTATCAAAATAGGCTCAAATTGTGCATAATTTTTTACTACATATTTCCAATCTACGTGTATTTTAGAGTTAAATTAGACCAAAAAATTTGTAAAAGAGCTGTTTTTCAATATAGAATTAGATCATAAAAAAGAAAAATTGAAATTGGAAATTAAAATTGAAGAATAATCATATAAAAGCAAACTTTTGAAAATTAACCTTTTTTAAAATATACTTTTTTTAAATATAAAAGTAATACGTATATACTAATGAAACTATGTAAAATACTTACAAAACATTTATTAAAAATGAAGTTAATTAAGATAAACTTCAAAACAAGGCTTGAGGCAAAATCCTACGATCCTTGCACCAAATTCGCATTTCTCTCTGAATTCTTTTGCCAATTTCAGTTGCAAAAAACTAACAGCACTCTGTCTACTAAGTTCTTTATTGCTGGCATAGGGTATATGGCTAGCAAAATGTCATGTAGTTAGTCTAATGGGAAATATCGTCAGAAATGTAGGTTATATCACTCTCGAAAAGCTTCCTGTCAGATATCTTTGAGCTTTCAAAAAAGCATGAAAATGCCACAAAATATGCTTGTAAATTTTGCAGAAATGTAAACAATTAATGCTATCTGTTAACTCAGATAGGGATATACAATTAAACATCACAGAAAAGCCGAAATGAAATCATAAATGGGAAAAGAGAGAGTTGCACAATTAAATCGGCGGAAAAAAATTGCATCCCAGCCAAAATCGCGGGATGCACAAATTTTGCTACTTCTAGTCTGCCCGTGGAAATCGCGGGGAACGCAGCGGGAGGGTTAAAGGAATCCAGTTTGCCAATACTTGTAAGCAAAAACCACGCACTGTGCAGTGTTGTACATTGCTACTTATGCGATTTGTATTTAGAAAAATTCAAACACATTAAAAATGAAACCTAACCCAAGTCAATGGTTGAATCAATTTTATTGTGAAATATTTAGTATAGTTTGATGGTATGCGCATGAATTGTTTTGATTCTATCTTATTAACTATGCTCTCAATTTCAATGTTTGATAACAATGATGTGTTTTGGTGTATTTGTAGTATTTATTAATGTCTTGAAATCATGAGCTTAATACAACTAATAAAGTTTAATGCTTTTTTTCACAAAAAACAGAAAAAACGTTTTGTAATTGATATAATTTCTTCGTTCTTTTTTCTAATATTTTCTTCACGTTTCATTCTATATATGTAAAGAGGTCAAAAAATTAAACTTTCAACAAAGAATATTTCCAAAATAACAAAATGTGGACCAAAAGTAAGAGTTCTAGAGAGAGTGTGTAAACTAAATCAATAGATTTGCTTTATTATATTTTCTCCAAGTGATAAATACAATAGATGTTCCTGCTTCTATCTTTCATAAACTTTTTTTAATTAAATGAATTTACTATTTTTTGAAGTTTTAGTCATTTATAAAAGCCACCACTTAAATTTAAATATAATTTTTTTTTACTTGGAGAAATATTTTAGTATTCAAAAACATATATTTCTTTCATTTACGTTTATCATTTTGAAATATTCTGCAAATAAATATTAATTATATTCTAAATGAAATTCTTATTATTTTTATGTTCGTGATAGACGTTCTTCCACCCATTGAAGTTTTTTAATTCTTAATAATTTAAACGCGTTCAATTGTTAATTTCAAAATGTATTAGTATAAAATTAAAATTTTACTATTTCTTCTCTCAGAAAAATTGGCTATATAATTGGCTTTTATAAACATTGCATGCTGATTTTATTCAAACAATATGGTCAGGAAACTTTTTAACTTACCCTTATAAAAATTTTCAGTTGTTCTAAATACAATATAATATTCATTTAACTATTTAGTTTTAATTTCAACGAAAATTCAAAATTCCAATTCTTCGCTCGCAAAACTTGAACAACAGAAAAGGAAGAAATAGGGATATTTCGGTATCAATTTTTTTTCTTAAATTTCCTACATTCTTGATAAAAACAGATATCAATGCATTTTATAATAAATTAATATGCATAACTGATTTCGAAAGAGAAAGGCTGAAAAAATTCAATCATTCTAAGTTCACTTTTAAAAATATTACAATAAGTCCTTCTGTTACTTTTATGCTTATCAAAATTTCCTTTAATAAATTCTTCCGATGCTTAATAGCTGGTTGAAATACTGGGAAATCGAATGTTTAAAAAAATGAATATTCAAATCTTAATTCTCAAACCTAGTTTCAAAACATTATTATAAAATTTAAATTATTTTATAAGGAAATTTTTTAAAGTTAAAAAGAAATACCTAATTCTCCCATTTTAAATTTTCAAACATTTTGTCGGAAAATGGAGAAGAAAGTATAATATTTCTTATAAATTCGACAAAAAAACAAAATATATCTTTGAAAATATTAATAAATATGAAAAACAGAACTCATAATTTAAGGAGGAAAATTTTTTCACATTTTATTAGACTTTCACATTTTATGGGTCCTAAAAACTACATTTTTAATAAAACTGAATAAACATGAATGATTTTTCTATCAATTATACTTCAGTGAGCAGTAAATATTAAAACGTAGTAAAATGTTTCACAATTTGTGGTAATCTATGTTTCTTAACTCCATTCATTTTGAATACAATTCATTGAGTGCATCAGAACTCAAAAGTTCTTGAGGATATCTAATGTCCAGTCGCATTTTTATTCTGATTATAAAAACTTATATAATTTTCAACTATAATTCGATTTATTTTCAAAAGTTATCATCTCTATTACGGAGATGTATCAAAAAGTAATGTTTTTATTTTCGTATGCAGGAGGTAAAGTGCAACACGTACATTTTTTAAAAATAACAACAGGTAAAATTGTTAAAAATAATAACGCTTAAAATGGTATTATATTTTACACTTTAGTAGTCCAAAGAATAAAATGTTCAAGGATTTATTGAAAAATAATTATTAATGTGGGTGCGTAGTGCGTGCGTGCGTGCGTGCGCATGTTGTTTATAACTCTTTAAAATATCTCCAATATTTTAAAGGAGATTTAATCAAGAGTGTGAATTACAACGAAACAACATTTAATTTTTTAACAAATCATTTAATTTGCTTACGAATTCGTCCCTAAATCAGCGAAGACCTCCAAAAAATGTGGTGTGATACGAGTGTCTGTGGGGATTTATATAAAGAAGGAAAGAAAAAAAACACAAAGTGACTTCAAATTAATAGATCAGAATCCATCTTGTAAGGCATTATACCTCTGCTTACTTTGTTTAAGACATAACTCACTACTGAACCTCTTTATACAAAAAGGTAAGAAATACTTTTCTCAGGTTTGAGAAAGAAAGATATTTCGAGCCTACTATAGCTACCTCTTCAAAGTTTAATGCACCATAAATGGAACAATAATGCATCTGAAGACAATTTGGTTAAAGTACATATTTTGTCTTTAGGTTCCATTTTATTATATCTAAATAAATCTGATGCTTTCGGAGTGTATCGCACTTTTAATTATTTTTTTCACCATTTACTTCAAATAACTTCATTACGTTTTATTTTCTTTTTCGATTCCATTGTCATTAAAATAAAGAAACCAGATGAAACTAACTAAAGTTGTGCGTGTACCTCAACTGTAAAGAAAAAACATTACAGTTCATTAATTTTATACGCAAATACAAATGAGTTAGCAATCATAATTCTGGTAAAAAAAACAGATAATCATAATCCTATTATTTTTTTTTTCAAAGAATAATTAAAAATCAGAAATCTTAAAATTTAATTAAAATCATTAATTTCATTGAATTGCAATTTTTGATTATTTATGCCACATAGTACATTTAAACATTAAGTAACAAAACAAAATCATATTTGCAGTTTTTCCAAACTCTCTCGCTAAATTCTTCCTTTATCTTATACAATTTGCAACGCTTCGCATAGAAATTAGCCATGTATGTCGAATGACGATAACGACCAAATCTTTAAGGTTTTTCAAAGACCCTTGACTTCTCAAACAAAATAAAATAAACCCTTCAATTTCAAGGGAAAAGAATCACACAGCAAACACTCAAACACGACGATGTGGTTTAGAGAGCTCATTGGTTGGTTTTTGCACTCGTTAATCTACTTGATTGGTTTATTTAGATCTTATTCAATTCAATGAAGTATTTGATATTTTTCATCTTTTTCATTTTTCCTTCCAGTGTAGCACTCTTCAGACATAATTGGATTCGTAGTCGAATAAGATAACACAGAAAAAACTGTAGTTTATTGATTGGTTCTGGTGAAAAATTCAAAAAAAGATAAAAATTTTGCTTTCTTGAATCAAGATGACGTTAATGAAGCTATTTGCCGTCTAATTATGAATAATCTATTTAATAAAGGGCTAAAAAAGTTATTAATAACCCTTCGAAATTGAGTGCGCTTCATGTTTTTCCGGTTAAAAAAGGCGTAATTTGGTCGTGAGAAGGAGCAAAATCTGCGGTCGTATCAAATTTCATTAATTTTATTTTTTTGGTATTAGTTTTTAATCGAGCAAGAAATGTATATATGTTATGAATTTTTTAATTAAAACTGTATCTAGTTAACACTGATCCAGATATCAGTCGGAATCATTCTACATATGTTTTTTCATCCAGTTAACGTTCTTTTCTACAGAAATTTGTTTCATGTATTCTAATAGTAAGAATTTAATAAGGAAATAATTATTTGCTTCAGTGGCCATCTGAAATAGACTGAATAAAATAGTGAACACAAATTAAGATTGAATTTTAAAAAAACCAATCTAATTTGCTAATTTATATAAAGTAACTATTTTGTGAGATAAATTCAGATATAACATAAATTTAATTTTAAAGAATGTTAGAAATAATCACTAAGTTTGCAGTATAGGGACGTTAATATTCACTTTCTCATTGTTTTTTTCCTTTTAATTTCCAAAAATTCAAATAGGCTAGGCTCAAATTCAAATGAAATACAAATATTTTCTTTACATTTTTTAAGCAAAATATTTAAATTAAAATCTGTCATTTTCGAGCATTAAACATCTTTAAATACCTTAAAATATACTACCAAATTACTTCCTACGAACGACTTGTCAAGTTCATACTTATTCTTAAACTATATTATTCTTTTATACAAAGGACAAAAACTTATAAAGCTCCATCTGAGCAATTACTGTAACTCTTATTTTAAATTAAGTACACTTCAGTTTTATGTATTTTTTCTTAAAATTATGAAAGTTCTAATATTTAAATGTAAAATTATTACCTTATTCTGTTTCATAAAGTTTGTATCTTAAATGTGTATAAACAGAACTCAAACACTTAAGAAGAAGTAATGCAATCATAAAAGTTTTGTTCCTATTTGGAAAAAAAATTCTGGTATGGATATCAGTTTCGAGGCAATTAGATCCATTTGTTCGACGAAAGATGAATGTATCAAATGCGAGCTCACTTTTTATTTTTTAAAACGATTAAATAAGGTAATAAAACCAGTGATGCTACGGTTTTGTTAATCATGGCATGCATCGTAAATGCCATTTACAATTCAATCGCTAAATATGTGGGATATTCCGAAAGTAAGTTTTGTCATTTTTTTTGAAAGCATAGTTGGTACACCAGGTGAAACAAACTTCTATCATAAGAATCGGCAGCCTTTGCTGGATCAACAATGAAAGTAGCGTTTGCGGAGGAGGAATAACGCATGAGCAGAGTGACGAAAAAAATAGAGTAGCAGCAGACCATCGTGCCCGAGGATCCTCAATTACTAATCAAGGTGGCAAATAAATGCGTACTGACAACACGGTCGGCAATGGAAGTGCGTGTTGTCATCCGGCATTAATGGGTGGGAAGAACAAGTGTCTGTCATTCATGAACGCCTACAGATTGTGTATGATGAACACGTCATGTCTCATCAAATAATTGAACCCTGATGTTGCATGTTCAATGAAGAAAGGCAAAGTGTGAAGGATATAGTTCGAAGGGAACGTCCCTCCACCTACATGAATGAAAGCAACTTTGCTATAGCATAAGTCATGGTATTAGCGGATGGACGCATAACAGTGTAGCGTTCCACACTGTATATGGTTGGGCTCAGGCCCATCTAAATCAATGCTGAGGAGTAACAGGCTGTGCGGCAATTCCTTACATCGCAGGATACCGAGGTTTACCTGAGTGGTTTCTTCAAATTTATTTCACGCTGCGACAAATGCCTCAATGTCAGTTGCGACTATGTCAAAAAATAGTATAAGGTGTATAGTTCATGAGAATAGTTTTTTTTTTTTTTTTTTGACAATAATGTCTCCTGGTGAGAAGAAAAATGATGAAACTTGCTTTCGGTGCATCTCTCGTTAGTAGTCAAACAAATAAAAAGTTAGACAGAGAAGGAAATTAAATTGGATTTTATCGAATCTTTGAATATTCGAAATTAAATATAAAAATTATTTAAGGTGTGAAGGAAGTCCTTACACTCGTTAGAACCTATAAAGAATCTAATAGTTTTATTTTATTTTTTTTGTATGATTCTTAACAGTGGTTTCGTGTCAGGATTTAATCCGTTTCAAGAATCAGTTAATGTTACACAATTACCAATATTTTCCTCCAATTTCTCACTCGCTATCTACTAACTTACTTAAATTCTTCTAAGTTTTCAAAATGTTACCCCATCAGTCTTATTCATATCACTTCAGTATTTCTATACTTATTTTCATAAGTCATAGTTAATTTATTGGAAAGAATTTTTAAATCAAATACCATCATATAAAAGTCCCAAAGAGTTAATTAAAGGGAAATAAGCAAGGAAATTCCACTATAAACCATCTATGATTCAAACGTCTTCATTTTTATATGAAAAATACAGTATACTTATCGGATATCAATTTATATCCTTTCTATTCCAAATGTATGAATTCACTGCAATTTTAAATTATTCTAATTTACCATAAATGTGAGGAGGACGTAAATTACTCGGTCTCTGACTTTGAAACAGACAAACTCATTTAATCACAGGAAAAATAGAATAACGGGAGAAAGACGCATGGGCTTAAAAAACCAAAGTGGCAAGCTCCAAGGAATATTCCATAATGGTTCTCCATTGTTAAACTGTGGTTATAGAACCGTTCAATACCACCTGATATGCCATAACCGTCTAACACATCAATCAATAACTACCGAGACTAACCCAGAGATGGCGCTCATAGTAGACCAGTAACATGGTCTTTCCAGAGTACTAACCTTTGCTTGAAACGTGTCAAAATTTTAAGTCGATCGGACCAGGAAAAAGGTTTTTTGAAGTGAAGTGAAAAAGGTTTTTTTCCAAGTGGGTGCCGCGATTGCTTTCGATGGAACAAAAACAGCAACGAGTCGATGATTCAGAAAGCTGTTTATCGCTATTTACTAGCAACAAAAAAGATTTCTTGCGAAAAAAAAAAAAAAGATTTGGAAAAGCGTTGGAACGATTGTATCACCCTAAAAGGTGATTAACAAAAGGTGTTATGTTGATGAATAAAAAAAATTTTGCAAAAAAAATGTTGTTTTCAATGCTAGTCTCGGGAGTTATTGATTGATGTGTTATATCTATATCGCTACTTATCGTATTTATCTATCGTCACTATGAGATGAATTTCTTTTTCTTTAAATGCTTCTATATCTTACTTAATAATGAGATAAGTATGTAAAATTAAATTATATTTTCTTAAATTTTTTCAATCCCTAATTTGTGATTGTTTCTTCTAACTTTCAGAGAGCAGCAGCGGGGATTTTACGTACGTTCATTCTAACCCGCGTGCCCATCGTTTCAATAACGGAACACTGGTTTTATCCGATGTTGAAGAATCGGACGCTGGATCCTATTTATGTCAAGCAAGCAATGGGATCGCAGCAGGACTTAGTAAAATCATAACATTGCAAGTTCTAGGTATGCATTCACTATAAAACATCGTAAATTCTAATAGGATTATATTTATATAATTTGCTTTTTTTATTATACTAGATTTAATTGGATTAAATTTAAATTTTACATGTTTTTTTTTGTATTTATAAAAGTGTTTTTAGGTAATTTAATTACCAAAAAATTAAAAAAATTACGTCTCATTGTATTTAGAAATATGATTTTTTTGTAATTTTATCGTAAACTCTTTGAATAAAACAACAAAGCTTTACTTAAAAGGTACATTTTTTGATAAAGAGGTACTTTGTTGATTTCGGTACTTACCAAAATCAATAAAAGGTGGAATTCAACTATACCTTCGCTTCTAAATTTCATGGTTAAAATTCTAAAAAATCATAAATAAAAATCATGGTTAAAATTCTTTTAATAAAATTCTATATCGACAACGATAATCTCATATCTGATAAAATTTCCAAGAGAGTGATAACTCAAATTAAAAATAAGATTTTCTTAAAGTTTAATATATAATGAGGTACAAATTAATCAAGTAATAGCAGGCTTGACTACAAATTTCATGATGAGGCTGTTTCATGTACTATAAGAGTATCGAGCGGATTCTCTCGTTTTTCAACTATAGATTTTTTGTGAGTTAATTATAAATGACCTTAATTCATTATATATTTAATTATCGATAAATATATTTCTCATTATAGTTGTATAAACAGGCTGCTCATGTCACTAATATTAAACATAGTACACTGAAATTGATGAGTGAATTTTTAAATATTGTTCATGCTCATCAATAAATTATCTCGACTTTTTTTCAGTTCCTCCAACTTTCAAGGAACCTTTTCAAACCAAAACCGTGACTGAGGAATCCAATACGACACTGAGATGCATAGCAACTGGACACGCCCCGATCGTAATAACCTGGCAAAAGGATAAATATCTGATTGACATTAGTAAGCGGGGAAGGTAATATATTGTTTTCTATCTTTGATACCTCACATCGGCAGTTCCCAAACTTACTCACTCAGTATACTCCCATTTGGTGTGGTTTCTTTCTGCATACCCTCAACTGCGATTCCTCTAGGCACCCTTCAATCTGCTTCCCCTAATACAAATTCTGAAAACTTTTCCAAAAAAGATGTATGTTGGATTAAATTTTATAGATTTATATAGGTTTATTATATAGTTTTTTTTTTTTTTTAATTTTTATTTTTGAAGGAAGCAAACTAATTAACACAAAGTTTGTAAAAAATAGAAAAAAAATTAATGTGAGATTTGGGAAGGGATTTAATTACAATGTTCTGAAAAAATTATGCTCAAAAGTGGTAACTACAATCTCAAACCCTAAGCTGCGTTTAATTTTTTACTATTTTTATTTTTGTGTAAGATTACGAATAAAGCATTTGTTTCCGCACTAGCCAATAGAAAAAAAAAACATTATGATATTTTTTTGAGTGACCGTTCCTTTATCAATAACAATAATCAAGCAATGATTTTATCGTATGATGCATTTTATGAATAGGGGACATGTAAATAATCAGACTGTAATAGGATTAACCATTTATTAAAACTACAAGTTACCGCGGTGCATGGAATTTAGTTTCAATGTTAAACTTTATTCCTTAATTTAAGAACAATTAGCGGAATCGTGTACTTGTGAGCGACAGGAGATGTTGGGACATGTGATGCTTGTTAATTGTTATATCTATGAGCCCTTTTCATAAGACCCGACCATAATAAATTAGTTTACAGAAACCACCATTTTTACTTTGGACATGAGAAAATGTAAAACAGAGAGGAAATTAGTGGTGAAGAGTTAGCAGTAGTAGAAAAAAGTAATACAAGTGTCCGTACTTTGGTGTATATGTTTTTTAAGGGATCATTTAAAATCTGCCAAACTTCTTGAAAGCCTTCAGAAAATGATGATATTCGCCTTTCCTTGGCATGAATTCTCGAAGATCAAATAGGCATTGATCCCGATCTGTATTGTGTGAAAACAAATTAAGGGTAGAATAGAAATATCTGATTGTGATAAGAAGCGCTATGACCACTGCATCTCAAGTTAACTGTATTCGTCACCAGAAGAGTTCCAAAACCAATTTGTCACGAACGGGGGAGTACTAGCCGATTTTTCCAGCGGCCGCAATCATCGAAGATTTTACTGATAAGGAGGTCAGTATTACAACTGAAAATATCAGCAAAAGTTTCTATCTACTTTTTAAAATTATATTTAATCTATTTTGATTTTTTGAGTGGCTACCATTATTATTTTTTTTTTCGTGAACGCCTGAAATCCATCATATATATATATATATATATATATATATATACAAAGACTTAAATATTAATATATGATCAGTGTCGTAAAAAATAAAACACCCTTAAAGCCTTTCACACTGTAATAGTACAAGGTTTATATCACCATTAATTGTTCAAAATAAATTTATTTTAATTTAAATTAATTGATTTATTAAATTAATTAACATAATTAATTAAATGCTAGAAGAATATTTTCATTTAAAGTACAACATTTTTCTCCCAAATTATTTGAACCAATATTAATTTCAAAACATGAATAATATTAATTTCTAATTTCTAGAAGTTAATTTTAAAATAGTTTTATTCAAAATGGGTTCCATACTAATTCTCATGAAGACTCCTTTAATGGTATTATAAAAATATTTTCCGAGAAGCTTAACAATTTATTACAGTATCATAAATAAAATTATTAACAAGTTTATAGAAAGAGAAAAAAAAACATTGCTCCTGAAATAAATATGATTTTAAATTCATTTTAACTTAAGAATTTTCGTTATTCACCTTTTAATTGCAACGTCTTTCCAGTTGCAACAAATCAAAACAAAACGAAGCGAGATAATCAAGTTCGAAGAATGTAGAAAATATTTTGATTGCACACAAAAAAAAAACCTCAAATACAAAACCACTTGACTCATTTCATAATGTATATCGGCCGATTAAACGCATTCAATTAAAACTTTTCTTTAAAGCTTCAGAATTTCTAAGTAATATCCATGGTACAGAGATCATTAAGCATTTTAATAGAATTTTTCAACAAGCAATTAAGCATTGTGTTTTTCTTTTTACTCACCAGGAATTAGAAAAATTCCGCAGTTATAACAGAAGATGTATCAAATAAATTATTTCTACAGAATAATAAAAACGATACCAGGCATAAAGGGATATAAACAGATAGAAAAACAACAGATGTATTAAAGCTCCTTTTGTGCTGTGCTAGCGTTGAAGCGCACGCGACTCATGTTGTTTTATTTCTTGATTCGGTCTTTCTTTCAACAAAATATTGAAACCGCAATGTAATGAAAATAATTAAATGTTACGAGGAAAAGAAGTATTTCACTGCGTTCCTCCTTCGAATGTAATTAATTTGGTTTTTTGTTAAAGAATTGAGAATTCGAATGAATATTTACATCTTGCATGTATTATGGATGAAATTCTGATAATCTTTTAAGGAATTTTTTTTTCTAAAGATAGCTTTATGATTTTTTTTTCCATCACTTTGGAATTTGATGATTGAGAAAGATACTTTCTCCAAATTAAAGTATTTAATTCTTTTTCTAATCAATTCCATTTTTTTTTAAATTTTGTATGGATAAAATGCTTCACAAAGGTCATAATAAATTGAAATCAGAAAGAGATTAATCGAAATATATTTATTCGCATTTCTCTCGACCATCTGTTATGTAATTTGAATAATTGATTTGAAAAGATGGAAAATGCCCTTTTCACATTATCTTACGGTGCTTATATTATAATAGTTGTGGGAGTTTTATTTTTACGATATTTACTAATATAGGGAAATGACTAATTTAGACTAAGAACAAGGTATGGAGATTGGTTTTGCGTTCGACAATACATGTGTTGATCAGATTAGCAATTCGATTCCATTATTCTAAATTTAAGAGAATATGGCTACTTTAAAAAATAATAATTACTTGGGAGTTTTTTAAAAACTGTCAAATAATTGATCTAATATTTTACATTTTAGTTTTGCTAATATAAATATTTGTGTAATATTCACTAAGGTTAAAAACAGGGTCTATGCTTCAAATTATGTTTCGATGCTAATGATAATTTTTTGTGACAGGGTAAAATTTAGTAGCAGTGTAAAAATGTATAAATAATCATGAAATAAATGATAAAATGAAAGTTTTTAATTTTAAAACAGACTATTCTGATTTTTATTATTTCATTTTATATAACATTTTAAGCCAGTGTCAGCGAATTTTTCCTCTTGCTTGTAATTCAACAACTTTTTCAAAACAGGTACATTTCAGTTCAAAACCTATTTTAATGCACAGCTAAAGAAATTAAATCATATACAGGAAAAAATCCACATTAAAAAAGCAAACGTGTATTAGTTTATAATAATCAAAGGCAGACGTAAAAAGAGTTTCAATTTAAGTATTGATAATAATGAATAAGGATTTAACCATACCATATCGTCTTCATTAACGATGAGCCGAAATTTGAATAGTCCATTAAATAACATTTTGGTTATTTCTTTTCTAACAAACATAATTTTAAAGACATAATTTAGATATGTCTGTATCACCTGTTTCAAACTAGTAACATAAAATATTGCTTAAAAATATAATTTATTAGGAAGCTATATTATAATATGGAATATGTTTATTTCTATAATGTTTATTTCATGAAAGCAAATTTAAAAGTGAGTGCGTGCGCACATGTGTGTATGCATGCATTCGATCTCTTATATTTCTCTTTCACAAACGCTTCCCTTTAGATTCTTTAGGTGAAAGATAAATCTTGAATATTGAGGAATCAATTCATTTATCTTTCTATTAAGAATTTCTAAATTTTGTATATTTGAAAAACATGTGGTCAATCAGTCTTTACGACTTAAATATTCCTAATGTATATCCTGTATATCCTAGAAAGATAGTCTAGATCTAGAATCTTAATCTTTAATCTAGAGATCTTTTTTATTAATCTGAACTACAAATGTACTTATCTGTACTTATGGATCTTTTACGCACACACATACATTTTATTTATTTTTTTCAAAACTCAGCACAATACTTCGCCATTTTATTACATATTAGTTGAAATACATTCAAATACTAAGAAATTATTTTAAATCAGCTTTAGTAATTGAAGCAATAGTTTTCGTAAAATCACAGTTAGTTTTTATGACACTTTTATTCATAGAATATTACGCACTTCTGCATCAAAATAACACTGAATTCTCTTTGATGAGTTAATATATAATACATGTGTTTTAGCACTTTGTTTAACATATATCCAGACAGGCGCAAAACATGATGGTAAAATTTAGCATTTTGTTTTTGTTTAAAAGTATAGATTTTATTTTTTTTCTTCTGAAACTCTTCCTTTCTTTTCGTTGTGATGCATCGTGGGAAATTCGAAAGGCACATAATAGTAAAACAAATTTCCAACGAAAATTGAATTCCCATCAACAAAAACTTATTTTTTATGATGAGAATCTTGCCTTGCGTATTTACTTATCGCTAATCATATATCACGAAAGTGATAGATTATCTAGACAGTTTCGCTGTTTTCTATTCTTAGCGTTGAATTAGAAGGTAGAAAAGATGGATATGCTTATTATTATCGTTATTATTTTCAAATAATTTTTTAGCGTTGCGGCTTTGTAGATAATAAATATTATGTTGAGATTTAATAAAGCTTTAAGCGTTTTTTTCCTCAACTTCTATGAATTAAAAAAAAATGGAAAGATAATTTTTCGGATATTTGTTAAATATATGCTATTGTCTTTTTTAAATTCGAAAATATTGCTCAGTCTTATTCACATGTTTTAAACTACGATATGTTTTACTGAATTTAATAAAAATATACTTGTTCCTTTTATGCTCACGTATCAAATTTACTCTGAAGTAGCATAGAAAACAAACTTTCTATAAATCCATTTCCTTACGGAATAATCCATAGAAGAAAATCTTTATTTGATACGCCCACTTTGGCGTACAATATTTATCTCAACAGAAGTATAATATACAGTTAATGATTTCTAAATGTTGATAGAATAGGAAGTATAGATATTCTTGTGACTAATGTCCATTCGAATAATGTTTGGAGCTCCATAACGAACTATCTGGTATCTTAAGCCATGGATTATACTTATAACTTAATATGTGGACATCAAAGGAGCATTTATAAAATAATAACAAAATACACTTTCGCTCATACGTCCCATGTAGCCTTTAATATGAATAAAGAAAGAATAGAAATATTTCTTACGACTGTATTGAAAGAACTTGATTTCGCTCTACATTTGTATTATCTCTCTTCTGACTGCTTTTCAATCGCTCAAAAGACAATTGTAGGTAAGGGAAGCAAAAGATGTTACATAAAAATATTCAGAATATAATATGTAACGTTGATATATTTTATATAAATCATCAATGAAATAAAACACATTCTGTAAAATAAGTATTCCATAAATTAAACCAATTTCCTTTTGATTTGTATTGTTTGCTTTTCTACATATATGACATGGCGTCACGAACTCTTTCCGGATTCAATTGTGTTGATGTATTCAATGCTGATCAATTTTTCGTAAATATTTGTTTTATTTGAATGCTGAGAACATCTTCATACAAATGGTACATATTACATCATGGTAAGACACCACAAAAGAGCGCAAAGAAACACTTGCACATAGCAAGCAGCAAGTGTGAAAAGAGGGGGGAAAAAAGAGCGACCAACGGCTTGGCACGAGCTTATATACCCTTAAAACGGGGAAGTCCCTGAATTCTGCTGAGCTTGCAAGTAGGATACCAGAGCTAAACGGTCAACTTTATAAATCAAAGCTGACAGCTGAATTTAAAAAGCACATTAAAGTTGGTTGGTAAATTTAATAGAATATAAAAAATAGAATATTGAAGAAAAGATAGGAAGTTAAAAAGAAGAAAAGAAAGTCTTTACGCGGGTTCATTTTATACATAAATATTCTCAACTGAATTTTTTATAATGGTTGAACAATTCGCTATAATCAAACTGTAATATATGAGAATTTATCCTAGTGTTACAATTAAATTTATTAAATATAATCATACCAAAAATATCTCCTTAACTGTGTTAATTATTTCAGAAGAACCTACTTTTGAAATATATTTATCGTATGAATTTTTAATTAATCGAATAACATCTTTTCAGATTTCGTAACTGAATTTTAAATAAATATGAAGACAATATCAGGAAGGTTTTTGCTATTTTTTTACTTATTTAAACTAAATTTCTGAAATGTCGACGACAGTGACTAAGTGTGCGTTACCTAAACTGGTCTTAAAATAAGTATTTGTTTCCATATATTTTTCATTCCTTTAATTCATATGTTTCTGCCATCATACCATTAACAAATAACTCCGAATTCATATTAATTTACTCGCACATTAATGAAATTTTTATATGAATTTGAAAGTCTATTCATACCAAAGCATTATTCTGTTTGTAATAACTTCACAACCATTTGTATTAAACACCAAATATTTATAAAAGGTGTTCATAATAGGTTGGTATACTAAAAATCATTCATTAGTTTCCCAATAAAATAAAGAATGAAAGTAGTTTGAATGTGATTACATAATGAGACTGACGCTTCTACAAAAGAAGAACGCTGCACCAAACACCAGCGATCGACAGCTGTTTAGAGTGAAGCCTTCTCTTTCAAATGCAGTGCCTCTCGCTTCTGTTAACAAATCAGTATAGATGCATTAAAGTTATTTTATGGCTTCAATAAATTTATCATTATATTATTTTATAGTATTTTATTACTTAATTTAAGTACTCTCATCATATGCTTTATTTTTTTAATTGTTATGATATAAATTGGGTTTAGACATTTTTTTGCAAGAAAAATTCACATTGAGGCATTTGTAATCTGATAAATTCGAGAGATTTAATTTATAATTGATTAAATTTTTATTAATGTTAGAAAATGAACTGAGCAGTTTTCAATAAATTAACTATGTACGTTTAAAAACAGACAACATTTTTTTTAAGAAACGTTTTTATTACTAATAAAGTTTTTACTTTATTTTAACTTTTTAACAATTCCTAATGATAAGACTATGATTCAAAGAGAGCTCAACGTCTATTTTAAACATATTAAATTCCGAATATAATTACAAAAATACCTTAATAGTTTTATATAAGATGAGATATTATAAGGTTTTGATTGCTATTAATAATCAAATTTTCAAATTTCCTATATTAATTAAGAAACTGGAAGTTCTAAGACTTCATATTTTTCATCTTCTGCAAGGAGATTACAAAAGTATTGAAAATCAAGGTAACAGATTTTCTTATTTCCCTCCTTTAACCAGGATTAAACTTATTAAAAAATTTATATCTTAGAAAAACTTGTACAACACTTAATCAAACTACAAAGATATACATTTAATTAAAAAAATAAGTAAACAAGTTTCTCAAGTTATATTTTGTATTCTTAGCATTGGAATAGCTACATCCGTAGTTATTGTTAAAGATCTCCTATTTCTATGCTGCCAAAGCAAATGAAAAGATCTGGAAGCTTCACTTTTCCAAAATTCATGAAAACAAATCTCAATTACTCAATCAGACTCACGATTGCATCGAAGAACTAAAAATATCACTGATTTTACCTTAATCTCTTTTCCGAAAGTAATCTGTGGTATTTCTGTGATATAAGCCAAACAAAGTAATTCACTTGACACATTCTTTACCAGACTCCGTTTCAATGACAAAGCATCCTAGATTAGAAAGGGATTACAGTTGGCAATTAATTCAACATTCTTTAGATTCTCTAAATTCTGTTCGATGCTTAGATGTAAGGAGCTAATGCAGGAGGTATCGTGATAAATTCATTTATCTTACATCTTCTAAACTGTGCTTTTATACTTTTATCTTCTAGTAACAAAAGATTCGTAATTACAATGGTTCTTTTTACAGAGTGCAACAAATTAATCAATTACTTAAAGTAGCAGTACTTAAGATCTTAAAAACTAGAACTTTATTTTTGGGTTGCTAGAAATAGCGTCTCACTAAAACTTGTGTAAATTTATATACATAGAAATCTTAATTGAGGTGATGCTAGTTGTATTTGACTGTCTTTGGTGCTCACGACACCACAATTAAGAGACTGACAACTCTAAATTCAGACTAACATGTTTTCCAAAACTTCTAGAATCTCTTTTTTTTCTATAGAAAAGAATGTTCTCAGAAGTTTAGATGTTTTATATTTGTCTTAAACACATTTTTGTTTAAATAAAAAGTTTACTGTATTTATCATTTTTCAACGATTATAATGATCGATAGAAAATAAGGAAAATACAAACTAGCATTAAATAATTTAGTTGTCCCAATCTTTTTGTTTTATTAAAATCATACAAATATTTTAAAGTAGAACATACTTATAGTAAATTACGTACTAAATAAAATCCACTCCATTTTAATGTTATTTTTTATGATTATATGTACATGTTTAACATTTTCATGCACATGTTCTCAAATTAAAAATAAACTTTGTATTCCCTTCGTGTGCTCACAAAAGGACCAAATTAATATATTTTGACTTTCACAAATTGTCACGTTATTCATGAATAAATTATTTTCTCGTTTGGATTGCAAACTTTCGACGTAGTTAATAATTACAAATATAGTCGAATTTCTATGTACCCATCTTAAAATTTTCTGAATGTGTGTGTGTGTGTGTGTGTGTGTGTGTGTGAGTGTGTGTGTGTGTGCGTGTGTGTGTGTGTGTGTGTGTGTTTTAATTCGATAAATTTATTTCAACGTTTCTTCCAATGCAGTATATTTAGTTGTTTCAGCCTTGCAAGACGACAAAAACATTGACGTGTTTTTGTCTCATAATTTTTAGCCATTTCAACACTGCTCTTTATAGATCGTGTCCATTTGTAAGGATTTGAATCTTCTGTAACAGTTTCGAATGTTTTAATAAATGAATCACGATGCTTCAAAATTGTTAAAAGAGTACCACATCCTTATTTTTCATCATGCTTTTTCTGCGTCTTTCATTAATCTTGAACTTTTTATTGCTTATTTAAAAATTTCTGCTTAGCGGCCTATACGAAATCTAAAGCTGAATTGAGCTTAAATTAAAAATTTTGTTTGGATATGGATTTCTAAAACAGACGATAACACTAATGTGTTACTCAGCGGCAAGTGTTACATTCGGTGAGTAACTTACGGTCTTCCGTTAATTTCCTTTTGATAATATTTTGCATAGATCATTTGCTCTCCGGTGGTCATTTTCAGTTCCTTTAATAGAACCGTGTAACAACCAGTGGACATCGTGCTTCTTTTTTTCGCGCCGTGTCAAACCGTGAGCATGCTTAACAAGGGTTTTGCATACGTTAACCAATTATATGGCCCCAGGGCACATCCTACGTTCGGGCGAATTGGGAAGACTAAATGTTTCCCCATTTTCGATGACCCCAACCTAAGTCACGAAAAAAAAATCCGAAGAGCAGACAGAAGATGAAACAAATGTACAAACTAACAAAAGAATAATCATAAAAAGTACGTTTTAATAAACCCTTAAAAAAAACAAAATTTGGTCCCTCAGATGATATTTGCGTAGTCACTGCTTTTCTTAACGTTGTGACTTCAGATTGTTCGTGGTTTTCTCTTCAATGACTTCAAATTTTTTAATTTTAGTAATTTGAATTACATAAAAGTACAACTCCTTCCCAATCAAAATGAAATGTGAATAGGTGAATTAGATAAAGATAAGAAGTTAAGAGAATTTAATTAAGATTAGAGACATATGAGTGATATAGAATTGAAATGAAAAAGTAATGGAGGTAGAGGAACGTGACAAACTGATAGATAATTGTAGATTATTTGATTCATCGTAATCAATCATTTGGATCGAAGGAACTTCAGGTTAGAGTAATAAGAGTTGAATCGGCTATAATTGGGAAATGCTTAAATTAGAACGAGTGTTTTGGTGAGCTAAGACTTTATTTCAAGCATATAATAAATTAGGATTAATGAGTTAAGAAGGGTTCAAGAGAGAAAGAAAGTGATCTTATATACATTTACTATGTTAAGAGTTATTATATTGCGCGGTCTCTTTCTTACATATCTTTCAATGGAATCTTAAGCTTATAATGTACTTAACTAGACTTTAATATGTTTGTAGAGTTAAATAACAAAAGAAATACGTCACTACGTTTCAATTTAAATCCCTTTACATGAACAAAAATCATGGACATTTTACTAAGCGATTATTACATCGCGAAAGATAAACAAATCTTTTATGTGAAAAGTTTTATTTGATATATAGAAGCTACTTTTATAGTGAAAATTCAAGGTTCCTGAAAAAGATTTGGTAGAGAGTTTTTTTGATTTATACAAGTTCGATATATGTGGGTTCGACTGTAATTGGTTTCCGCTGTTGCAGATTAAATAAGTAGGAGCAAAAAAATCCTGTTATGATGTGAAGTGGAAGTCAGGAGAATAAAATTCCGTTTCAGATCTCATTTTTGTTACATGACTGAAGTTTTGAATTAGCTCGTTAAAAAACCCTAATGCATGTCTAACGTCAAACCCCTAACGTTTGTCTGCTTAATAAATAATCCTACCGATTGTTTCTAGCGGGATAGAAATATAATTGTGCACATAAAATTTGTACAAAAGTAATACGATGGATGAAAGTAATTTTTAGCTAATATTACTTTTCCACTTAATGCATTTGTGAAAGTGTATTCCAATATTTTTCTTACAAAAATATGTTTCTAAATCTACACTTAATCAATATAAAAATGTTTTTAATTACAGATTTCATGAAAAACAAATGGTTATAAATTTAAAGTGATACACATATCACACAACATTCGATTTTAATTATGAATTGGTCACCCTAATGACGAAGCAACTTAACTCATTAATTGTTGTTTAATAATGATGAATAAGCTTTTAAGTCTTGGTGGCAGAATCAGAAGTGCTCTTGACGGATGAGACACTTGAAGAGAACTTTCTGGAAACAATAAGTGAGAAATTGTTACTCATCAATTAATCAATATTCGATAGCAAAATGCTCAGGCCCAAAGAACACGAAGATTTTATCGATATTAAAGTGGAGGTATCTGTTGAGAAAAATTGTTTTATAAACTTATACAAATCTTTCTTAACATACTTGTTAGAATTTTGATAACATGTATTGAAGACAGACTTTATTCTTAAATAATTCGTTATAATGCAATATAAGCATGCATATGCAGGATATAGGGAGCTGTTTCGACATTTATAATGTTGTGAGAGCTTGGGGTTTCATTTGCCTTTCGGTATACCTATAAACAGGAAGCCTTTTTTTTTCGTATGATAGAAAAATAGATGAGTACTTAATACTATTATCCTAACACTTATTTCTCAAGACATTTAAGTGACATTATGTAACTTTTTTTATTATTTTCATTAAATTTAATCCAAAGCAAAAAGTTTGATTCATTGCAAGAGTTATCCAGAATATAAAAATATTCAACTTCTTGAAAATCGAAAAACTGACATATCTTACAAAATTTACAAATTCATATACGTGCACCACAGATTACTTTTAGAGATAGTAACCTTCCTTTACAATGTAATTTGTGATCAGAGAGATGAGCTTTCTTTTCCCAACATCTAGTGGCCATGGCAGTCTAGTAGTCAAGGTTACGAACTCACGACCGGCGGTTTTTATCGAGTTGCGGGTCGAGCCTTGATGCAACTAAAGACCCATCATGTAGTTGGGACTGATGCACGTCAAATATAACGGGGCCCAAAATCTTCCCGTGGACATGGTGTGGAAGTTGGAAGAGGGGGTGCCGGTTGAAGTCCTCGTTACTTGAACCAGGTCCAAAATTACAAGGTCCATCTCCAACAGTCCTCGTGTTGCTTCCTGAGCGACACTAATTAAACCCAAACCGTTATTCTTACTATCTATTTGGCCCATTGTACAATAGCACTCTGGTCTTCATTGTCAGTCAAAAACATTTTATACCCAAGAACATATTAAAAGCTTAGAATAGATAAATATCCGAAGAGATATTTTAGGGCTGTAAGAGGGATGGTAGATGATGTCTTAACCGAATGAGTCCAAGAGTTGCTGTGTGGAGATATACATTGCCATGCAACAAAGGAGCTCTCTTCGATCACATTCAATTTCTTTTGTTCTGTATGGTTCTCCATAATTTCCTAAAGCTTCTCTTTCTCTCTCAGTACAGCTAGGCATTGATTTCTTTCCCCTGAGACGTAATGTAGAAAATCTTTTTACGGTCCCAATCCACGTAGACTCTGATTTTGGGGAACAAAACACTATTACTACTACACACACAACACTACTACTACTATTATAAGCACAACACTACTAACAGGTCAATTGAAAAAAACCCGGCCTGATACATAGATGGTGCTACTAGAATTAAATCCATATGTTTTTTTAGTTAGCCCTAACCCTCAAAAGATGCGTGTATAAATTTAACAGCTATCGGATCATTAGTTTGTGAATTATAGCATTTTGAGTGAAGCAACTTTTGTTATTGTGAAAAAAATGGATAAAAAGGAATTTCGCGTGTTGATAAAATATTGCTTTTTGAAGGGAAAAAATACAGTTGAAGCAAAAACTTGGCTTGATGCCGAGTTTCCGGACACTGCCCCAGGAAAATCAACCATCAAGGATTGGTATGCTAAGTTTAGATGTGGTTAAATGAGCACCGAAGACGGTGAACGCAGTGGACGCCCAAAAGAGGTTGTTACCGATGAAAATATTAAAAAAATGAACAAAATGATTTTGAATGACCGTAAATTGAAATTGAATGAAATGGCAGACACTCTAAAGATACCAACTGAACGTGTACATCATATCATTAACGAATATTTGGGTATGAGAAAGCTCTGTGCGAAGTGGATGCCGCGCGAACTCACTTTTGACCCAAAACAACGACGAGTTGATGATTCGGAGCAGTGTTTGAAGAGGATCAAGCGTAATAAACCCGAGTTTTTGTGTCGATATGGGACAATGGATGAAACATGGCTCCATCATTTCACTCCGAATTCCAATCCACAGTCATCCGAGTTGACTGCACACGATGAACCCGCTCCAAAGCGTGGAAAAACGCAACAGTCGGCTGGCAAGGTTATGGTGTCTGTATTTTGGGATGCGCATGGAATAATTTTCATTGACTACCTTGAAAAAGGAAGGACCATCAACAGCGACTATTATTTAGCGTTGTTGTACCGTTTGAAGGACGAAATCTCCGAAAAACGGCCGCATTTGAAGAAAAAGAAAGTGCTGCTTCACCAAGACAATGCACCGTGTCACAAGTCAGTGAAAACGATGGCAAAAATCCATGAATTGGGCTTCGAATTGCTTCCTCATCCCCCGTATTCTCCAGATCTGGCCCCCAACAACTATTTCCTGTTCTCAGATCTCAAAAGAATGCTCGCTGGGAAGAAATGTTCGTCGAATGAAGAGGTGATGTCCGAAACTGAGGCCTATTTTGAAGCAAAGGACAAACCGTGCTACAAAAATGGTATCGAAAAGTTGGAGGGTTGCAATAATCAGTGTTACACCCTTGAAGGAAATTATGTTGAATAAAAAAAACTAATTTTGTCAAAAAAATGTGTTTTACTATGGTAGACCGGGGACTTTTCAATTGACCTGTTACTACTACTACATACATACACTGCAGTTTTGAATTTTTTCTACCATTTTTATACTCTACCACTCACAATATTAATATAGTTCATGATACTATCGCAATAAACAGTTTCTAATTCTTAAGAAAATATAGAATGGTGAGATGAAACCAGATAACACTTCTCATGTCGGGATTCGAAATAGGGACACTCATTTCACTGCAGAACTACTAAACCTTTCAATCGATTAAGATAACGAGCACACATTCTATTTCTAAAATGTTCATCTTAAATGTGGAGACAAATGTGTAGAAAAAAATTCCTTTCAAGGTCAAAACCTCACTATGATATGAATATTGAGATGAATGCAAATATTTTATTATTGAATATTGCATCAAGTTCAGAAATGCCTTTAAGTACTTTAGATCATATTTAACTAGTTTTATTTGTCATTTAAATTCTTATTACCAGAATTTCAAGAAACATTTAAAAAAATCTAGCAAATTACTTCAATTCAGCCTTTCACTAACACATTTCCTTAGAACACACAACTCTATATTTGAGTTCATTATTTCATATATGTATTATGAATATTTAACATTGTCCTTATAATTTGCACACAAACCATTCTTTGAACTAATTCTGATCATATAATCTCAACATATTTTGAGAGAAAACACAAACACGAAGTGGCTCAAAAAGTACCTTTGTTTGATAGTAGTGTTCTTTACCATTGTATATTCTGTGTGTAAAAGGTCGCCAAACCAAATGTGACACAGATTCATGTGTTAGTATTGGTTACTGCCAGATAGAATTATCATCGAATTGTTTCCATTGATGAGACATAGATTTATTATTGTTCATTGGAAAATAAGAATCAATCAATCGATTATTCGCTTCCGGTGAATCTACTCCAGAGTATGCGAAGACACTCCCATTGGTTAGAAAAGTTAAGAAAAATATTTTTTGAGGTGCAAAGGACATCGTACTGCAGGGCTTCTAAGTAAATAATCAATGGACAGCAAATTACGTCATTCCCATTTCCCATTTGTAACACGAGTCTTTTTTTTAATCCTCCTTACAAGCATATTTATAATAAAAAGTGTGGTGAAGAAAACACTCCCCGTAGGCAACCCTTATTCTTGAATAAAAACATCCGATATTGTCGTGTCTACTTTTACACTCAAATATCTATGCTCTAAATTTTTGAATAAAAATTGGCAGTCTATTCCTTATGTCATAATCGTATAAATCTTTGAGAATTCCATACATCCAAATACCATTTCATGCCTTTTCATTGTCTAAAAAAATAGAAACAAGATGTTTATTCCGTATGGTGCCATCCCTTATCTGTATTAAGCAACTAATATTAGATCCGTTTTGTCGGAAACCGCTTTAAAAAGGTGAAAAAATAGAATTCTGCTCTAAAACATACATTACTATGCAATAAACATCAATATCAAATTAATTACTATTTCACTCAGAATAAGTTGATATTTTAACTATTCATTCTTTTAACAAAATATGCATAATATATTTTCAAGTACTTTTAATTACAATTTCTTTTCAAATAGAAACATTAGCCTTATTTTTTCTCTAATGCTCCATACAAAAGATTTAAAATTTGTTGCGTTAAATTAATCTAGTCGAATTTCAATTTAAATCAAATTCCTATTCGTGTGTTTTAAAAACATTTGAAGCTTTAGTAAAACTTTTTTTTAAGTTTCACATGCACGAAATATTAAGGCTTCGGTTTAAATGAGAAATTTTTGAGTAGTATTTTTTCCCTTTTATAAATACATTTGCGACGAACTGCATTTAATATAAATTCGTTTAAAAAACTATTGCGTTTCCAGTAAGGAATCAAAAGATAATTTTTCCTGGCAGTTATTTCATAAAATCTTTATTCAAATCTCGATCCGTATTATTTCTACAGCAAAGAATTTTTTCCCTTTTTATTCCTGCCGACTGAAGTTTTTAAACACAGCATTCCATTCATCCAATATCAATTCAAATGGAAAAATACGATTTTGTGAAATTCAATTTAAATTTTTCATCAAATAGGGAATGTTTCGGTATTATAAATATTTCTCATTACGTTTCAAGAAACTCCGTCAATCCTTTGTAATTGTCGGAATTCTACTGTTTCAGTGAACAGGAAATTGAAAATAAATGAAATGCGTCTCCAGTAATCAGAGGGAGAAAAAAGAAAGGCATCTACTTTGATAATTATTTTCCCTCTTGAGTTTCGATGAAAGAAAGGATATTTTTCAACTATTTTTCCTTTCCCTGAGGAATTCGATGGCTTCTACAAACTTCTGAACAAAACGGCACTTTGTCGAAATCGAGTTTTAAGATAACAGATACAAATACCATAACGTTTCGTTATCATAGCAGCGAAATTTTTTGGAAGCGAAAAATCATCGTTAGTTATTTTTTTTAAATTCATTTAGAATATTATGTAAATTGAAAAGATATTCTCAAGATAATTTGATTTAAATGTGTGGTGTACGTTTATAATATATTGCATCATTTTTACAATCTTCTGCTGTTTATGTACTTCAGTAACGTAGTCACTTGACATGAGCAGTACCATGCCAAACGATAACATTTTGGACGTATACTGCATATTCTAAAGGGAATATAGTTACGTGTTTCTTTTTTAAGCATTTCCATAACATTCTATGAATAGCTTAAATCATAGCCTAGTCTGAATGGAATACATTTGACTAAAGGAAAAGATAACGAATTTAAAACTTGGAATAATATAAAGTAAATAATAATTATATTTTATCAATATAACATTATAAATAACATGACGTTTTCTCTCACATAATAAAATTTTGAAATAAATCAACTACTTTAATATTTATGACGATAGTTCTATATATAGTTACAAGAAAATACTTAAACCCCATTTTTTGCAAATATTTAGCGCACATTGAATAATGTACATATTAAAAACCCTTGAAGCTAAATATATTCTCGAGAAAAAATCTCTCTATATATATATTCTTTTTGATTATTTTTTCCTAAGTTAGATCATTTAATTAGACAAGTGTTTAAGATGCCTGACTTTTAACTTTTGATCACATTTTTTTATTTTGGAGTTTGTGTTTTCTCAATATCTGAATAATCTTTAATTTAGTTTTTTTCTTTATTTCCCATTATTTTCAATATAAAATTAAATGCTGCATAATTTATCATTCATTCACGCTATAATTATTTACTACACAAATTTAGAATTTTTTAAGCCTACTATTCATATTAAACACAGTTTTAAATTACTTTCCATTCGCGATTTTTATATCGAGAAGAAAGCAAAGAACTTTCTGTATTATAAATGATTACATTCAATAATATTTCAATTCACGATTAATGTGTTTAAACCAGTTATGTGCATATTTAAAAGAAACTTAGTTATTACTTAATTTTAAAATAAAACATGTACTCAAGCAAATTTTGCTTCTGAAGTTCCTAAAATGTTACAAAAAATCTCAAATTAAAAAAAAAATATTATTTTAATAGATAAATTTGCTGAAATCATTGGCAAAAATTTACAAAACTTTCACATTAAAAGTACTTTTAAGAATACAGTTTTTCAACTAAATAATAATGCAAAAAAAAAATTCTCCAGGATAGAATTCATGACGATAATATATACCCAATATCGAAATGGATACGAAAATATCAGAGTTGGTACATTTAAAATACATTAGAAATTGTGTGGAACTTTAATGTAACTTCTGGAAATTACCTGATACTATGCATCATTTTACTTTAATTTCTTTTATACTGTTACCATCCATCAATATATATATATATATAAGTTAGAAAACAATTGGTGACCTCAACATTTGAGTATCTTTAGCTCAGGAATTCTACTACTTAGCACAAAAGAAGATAGACTATTACGAGCCCCATGTTTTTAAACCTCCGATGGACCATAAAAGAACTCATGAGTACAGAACAAGATGAATTTGTTACCAAAAATTATTTGCAAACATGGTTACTTTTCAACATAGTCGCAGTGAAGATTCAGACATTTGTCATACGAGCTTTCTGATCCCCTCGTCGAAGAACATTGACACCAATGATGTGAAATGAACCTGAACTTTGTTCGAAGTTTCTGATTGGTTTGGAAGCTTTGGTTTCCTAACCAGATCTTCAATTTAAAAAAAGAGATAAAAATCACCCGGCACTACATCCGAATAATCCCATTTAAACCGCTGCAGAAGCTGTTGGGTTGCAGCAGTAGTGTGAAGGCGGGCGTGCACAGGAATGATAACAACAGAATTCTTCTCCTTTTGTTTTGAATGGCTCTTCACACTGTCTGAAAATAAACAGCTGCATGGATCGTAGTCCCCGGTTTCTTAAACTCAGCAATCAAGAAACCTTTATGGCCCTCAAACCCAGTAATACCCTTTCCGCTGTTGAAGGTTTGTTTGAACAGACTTGAGTTCGTGTTCACCTTTTATCATGAACATCGGTTTACTCGTTTTTAAATTGTTTACACCATTCATACGCAATACCATCACTCATAAAGTCTTCACTGTATTCTAGGCTCCTTCTGCTATAAGTTTCTGCTGCACTATTACCTTCTGTTCGAGGAAAATAAATAACACTACGAAACTCGATTGTGTCATGTATGTTTACATGCCTGCAGCTCAACTTAAAATGACGAGATGGCGTCGGTAATAGCTGAGCTTATATTTAGAGAGATCACAGTCGCCCACAGTGTATTGTCACCTCCTACCGATTGCTTGGTTATTTAGTAGCTGGATCATAGGTTAAAAAACTGACCTACGATTTAGATATGATGTAAATACCTACAAAATAATCATAAAAAGAGTTTTAGTTATAACTTATGCAATTCAAAATAAAACAGAACTGAAAAATATAATGGATAATGGGACTATCTATCTAATGCATGGCTGTCAATTACTCGTACTGCATTGAAAAGAATTTCAATTTTATCATACTTCTATTCTTTAAGGGTCTCAGGTCTTTTAACTATTATCCATCGAAAAAAATCTTTTTTTTTTCAAGTCTACATAACTTTCAAAAGAAAAAAAGCTAGAACTTGACATTTTTGCCATACGATACTTATGTTTATTTACATACTTTCTTATTTATTTTTAAATAATTTTAAAAAATCATTAGAAGTTCAAAAAAAATATAATTTTGACACTTTTTGAAATTTACAAAAATCGTTATTTTGTTAGGTGTAGGATTCTGAAGTACAACAATTATCAAAATTTACAAAAGTAATATTACCTTGCAGAAAAATGTTAAAGTTATACAAATTTTTAAATATATTTAAAGAAAAATATTTAGATACAATTAGTATGTAAATTATGAAATTTTAAAGAAAATTCAAACTCAAATTAATATAAAAAATTTCTATTAATAATGTGTCTAAAAATTGGTGCGTAAATCGTAAAGAAACTCAGTTTGAACACGTACATGAAATTTGGAACGAATATGATAGAGTTTCTGAAAAATCCAGCGCACAAACTAAATTTTTATGTTTTGAGGAAATTAAAATTACTATTGAAAAATAACAAAGAAGAAGTTAAATAAAGTTTACTTTTTTTCCCCAATAATTCTACAATTTTTTCTGGCATCGGTAAAAGTTTGGCACCAGATTTTCAGAAAAAACGGGTACTAATATATCTTTTTTTTTTTTTCAAAAAGCCAAAATTTCTGATATTTAATAATCCTGAAACTCCTTACAGGGAACACGTTTTTATTCAATTAAAATGGGTAATAATAAAACAAAATGTAACCGTATAATGGCACTCTAGAACGTATTTTCTAATTAACTAACCCTTGAAGATTTTAATATGATGTTTGATTTGAGAATGCCTTCCATTGAGTGAAACTTGGCTTATTTACATTAGAATAGAATTATTAAGACATAGTGAAAATATTGAATGATAACATTTATAAGCAGCGAAGTGTTTACATCGAGAGGTGGTGATTGAGACTGAGTAAGTAGAAGTTGTCAACGAAGAATCCTCCTTAAACTTAAAAGAGAAAAGATATACAGGATCGAGATAGAAATTGAAAATGATTTGCATATGGTTAGTGAATTGGACTTTCATTTCGAGTTCCAATACGGTCACAAACCCGATTAATTAACAACAGTTAAAAAAAAAACTTAAAGTATTAATTTTTGGTATTGGGCGTGCATAAGGACTTTATGCATACATAACACATCAATCAATAACTCCCGAAACTAACCCAGAGATGGCACTCGTAGTAAACCAGTAATCAGGTCTTTCTAGAGTACTAACCTTTGCTTGAAACGTGTCAAAATTTTAAGTCGATCGGACCAGAAACAGCTGAGTTATCGAGGTTGGAGTAAAGTCGTTTTGTAGTTTGTTTAAAAAATGGAAAAAACCGAGTTTCGTGTTCTGATAAAACATTGTTTTTTAATGGGTAAAAACACCGTGCAAGCGAAACAATGGATTGAAAAATATTCCCCGAACTCTTGTCCATCAAAAGCAACGATTTTTCGGTGGTTTGCCGAGTTTAAACGTGGTCGTACCGACACAAATGACGCGGAACGCTCGGGTAGACCTGTGGAAACCGTTACACCGGAAAATGTAAGTGAAGTGACAAAAATTATAACGAAAGATCGTAAAGTGAAGCTCCGTGAGATTGCTGAGATGACACAGATATCATATGGAAGTGTATTTACTGAAAAAGGTTTTTTGAAGTGAAGTGAAAAAGGTTTTTTCCAAGTGGGTGCCGCGATTGCTTTTGATGGAACAAAAACAGCAACGAGTCGATGATTCATAAAGCTGTTTATCGCTATTTACTCGCAACAAAAAAGATTTCTTGCGGAAAAAAAAAACTTTGCAAAAAAAATGTTGTTTTCAATGTTAGTCTCGGGAGTTATTGATTGATGTGTTACAATAACTTAGATTTTGAATGTTGAATATTAGTAAATGAAAATAAAATAATTTAGTTACCTCAGTTGTCTGAGATATTTTGTTCATTAGATTATTCAATGATGACTTTTTTAAATATTGACTAGATATGGGACGATCAAGGGAAGGAAATAATTACTGTGAGAGGGGGTTGAAATTCAAAGCAACAATACAAATGGTATAAAACTGAGTTGAGTATTTTAAAATTAAAACTATATTTAACTAAAAAGATTTACATTTTCTGTAAGTTCAATAACATGACTGAGAACAAATATTGAACTTAATGCAACTCCTATTGTTTGAGAATACAACTTCTATTCAATTTTTGAAACTATACTTCGCACGAGTTTTCCTGTATCAGTTATGAAATTCAAAAGCTACATTGTAAACAATATATTCCCAAAAGTAACATTTCAACATATCCTCTCGAATTCCTTTCCGAAACAAATCACGTAGCATCCAAAATTCTCAATAGATATGTGTCTGTTTTGGCAGTCAAAAATATCTATATACTTGCAGTGATTTAATATTCTTATTCTGCGCAGGTTTTCAATAAGAGACATCGCAGACTCCCGCCAGACTATGTCCGAACTACAGATCTTGAAGACTCACAGAAACGATACGGGGACTTACAGTTGTTCGGCTGTAAGTGATATTGGAACAGATGAAGCTATGATACAATATGTCGTACAGGGTATGTCATTCTACTTCGAAATAAGCTTGCTTTTATTATTTTTAAACCGGGAAGTAAAGTATATTCTTGAGTAAAATTCTTTTTTATATAGCATAGCAGTAACGCATACTTTGAGATATTACCAAAAAATTATGTTTTATGAATTCAAAATATTTTTTAATTAATATTAAAACTTCAAATTAAAATATGTAACCTTACCAGTTTTGTATAATATAATATAAATTTTAAATGCGGGCATTCTCTCTAATTTCATCACACATATATTAAAAAGGATAAATGAATTTCTATCAACATTTTTAGTTTAAATTTTACGTCATTCAAATTAACCTATTTTATTGAATTTTTTGACAGAGGTACTATATTTGAGCAAATATAGAGATTAGAGATTGAAACATATATTTACTTAAGAAAACATTACTTCATATTCTAAATAAAGTAATTTAAAATTGTAAAATTTCTCACATAGTGGTTTATTAATAAAAAAATGTGTTAAATGGTATAATATTCCCAAAAGATGCGTTGAATAAGTATAAAACTATAATATTATATATATATGAATCTGACAAGTGTTCGTGTAATTTTTTCGCTTTTCATAGAAATAAGTGGTTTTGGGAGTTTGTATAGCCTACGTGTTGATAAAATATCTTATAGAATTTAATTAGTCTCGATTATTTTTAGTAAAATAATTAAAATATTTATGTTTCCTCGTATAATAATTATGATTTTACAATAATGCTAATTACTTCAATCCATGGCTCTATAAAAACAAACAAATCAATATTAATAGCTATAATTTGCTACAAAATGGACATAAAAATCAATTAAAATGCAAAAAGCATTTAATCCAGATACCTGGGATATTTCTTAGAAATAATTAAGACTTCGTGATACTTTCTCAGAACCAAGAATTATAAATATTAGTCAAAAACAGTTTTCTGTATAAACTTTGTGAGAATACCTGCATCATAATAAAAAAAATGCAAAAAAGATTTCAATAACTGCATGATCATTTTACTTGCGAATAGTGAATTTTAAACTCAATACATACAAATGGTTCAGAAAAAAATTCTAAACACAACTTGATGGCGAGAAATATTGTAAATATTTTTTCAGCATCTATATTAAATTTAATTAAAAAAGAAAATTTGCTTTTAATACTTTGAGCTTAATACACTTCCTCTACCTAATTGTTATCAATTAAAATTAAAAAGTCCACAATATCCTTCATTTGCACTTAATTTTGAGTCTGTCATTGTTGCATTTATAACTTAAGTAATTTTTGATTACATAAAATGTTCTGTAACTGAAGGATTTTAATGGACTGCTAGTAATGAATTTGCTTAAGAACTTTCGTGTGACATAAGATATAGCTACTGATAAAAATGTATCATAATAGGAAGACCTGATCCACCTACTGATATCAGCATTGTCAACGTCACAAGCCGTTCTGTCACATTACAGTGGGAAGTGAAGCATGACGGGAATAGTCACGTGACCGGAAGTGTCGTGCAATATCAGTCGATATCTGGTAAGAATATATAAGATATCTTTCTCTTTATGTTTTAGATTTTTGTAAATAATTCAGCTGGATTTTACTAAATATTCAACAACGGTACATTACTCCTAAGAAAAAAAAAATCAGCAAAATGATTATTATTTATTAGAAAAAAATTAAAACATAAAAAGATGTGTACATTTATTTCCCTCTAAGTTTATACGTTTTAAGCATTACTCATCACTGCTCTTTATCACGCACATTATGTTTCGTATTCACATTTATATTTCACAAAACTCGCTTGGTTCTTGACATTAACGTTTGAAAATAAACACTTGTTTGCTCCTTCACTATCAAAGAACCACCTCCTATCACTATATTTCTACTTCCTTCCCTATTAAAGAGGTATATAGATCTATCCAAATTTTTTTTTATTATTATTTATCATTCTAAAAAACTTTTGATAAATTTTTGGTTCTTACTTCAATGCAAAACATATTTGTATTTAAACAACGAAGAAAAAGCCTAGACTTTTCAGAAAACGTTCTCAAAGACATAAAAAAAAATTCTAGATGTGTGGAAAATGCAAAAGGCATTACATGAAATTTATGAAACAACACTCACTTGTCACGTCGTCTTCAAAAAAATTCAGCTTTATCATACCTTTCAAATACCGATTTCCATTCTACGTATTTTGTGTTGTCTAAATAGTTGGCTTCTATTATTTATTAAGTAGGTTTACTGACTTAAGATTGAAAATCGAAAATTTATGTTTCTAGCTTTAATTACATTAAAAAATATTACATAATTTACTTACAATTTAACTATTGCAACTTGTTTTTCACGTGATTATCTTAGAAACGAGGCAAAGCTTATGAAACGCATTTTTTAAAAATCATATATAAATATAAACATTCTAATTAAAACAAATTTTTGTAAATAAAAACTGATGCGGATAAAGTTAATTACATAATTCAAAATAACCTTCATATTTAGAGTAAGTAACATACAATAATCGCTTGGTAAAAAAATTTACGTTTGCCCTAATACGTAATCAAACAGTTTACATTTACTTTCTCAAATAACGAGGATAAAAGATTTTGATCCAAAAAAGGTATTTAATTTCTCATTTATAAGTTTGTACGATTGAAATACAAATTTCGTAGTCGATGAATCGTGACACTTAATCTATTCTCCAACATGGAATCATATGGAATAACTGCTGTTGTTGATGTGAATAATCATGTAACACAGTAGAGACGATTGGGAACTCAGCTCGCTTTATTTTAAAAAAAATCATTCCATTTAATATGAAAACTGTCTCCAACAACTAAAGAGTAATTCAAATACAATTTATTATAATTGAAATAAAAGCATTTTAGTCGGTGCTTTCCACTACAGACGATTTATTTAGCGTTACATCTACAGTAAGACTATTGTTGTGCTGGAGAAAGTAGTTTTATATTTTCTTAATAATCTTTTCTTTTTTATCTCTTACCAGAAATTCACCCAAATATAGATTAAAGTCTTCCTTCTGTAAATTATATTTGTTGTATGGAAGGTTACTTGATTTTTCTCTTATTCTAATATAACTGAAGTCGTGTTTTTCCTATATTTTCTGTAAAATAAATCTCATTTCTGATTTTTTCTTTCTTTTAGAATGAATTTCAGAACATGTGAACCTTCTTTCAAAGTAATACCAAAGAAATATTTTTAAGCAAATAGTCTGAAATTTCTATACTTTTTTCAATATCAAGAATACATTGTTTTTCATGTTAGTTTTTTAATAAAGAAAAGTTTATTTTTTTCAGAGAGATATCTACTAATAATAGATCCACCACTCAAAAGAGCATATAATACTCATTTGGACTAATATTACGCAGCTCAATCCTTATGATTTAATTATAACTAGTATTTGTGATACATGATAACTAAATGATCTTTGTGTTTCTATATTACATACACTTCATATCATAATAAGAAATATTTTCATAAAATGAGCTTACAAAGTCAAGTATAAAGTTCATTTCAAACACAAATGATAATTTATTTATGTTTCAAAAATTTATTTACAAAGTAGCATGCAACCAGTTGAAGACAAATAAATGCTGAAAAGTCATTATGAAAAATACTGATTGAAAATATTTTATTCAGAATGAGCTTCAGTAAAATTCATTACCTATTTTCTCTTTTGAGAATTTTAAAAAAAAGATTATTTTTTTTTTCAAACTGTGCGGCTTTAGTGGTAGAAAGAAATAGGATTATAAAGGGGACCTGTGGAAGAAAGGATTAAGCAAAATATTTTTAAAAAGATGGAATTAAAGATATTCTTTCTTTCTTTCTTTTAAACTAATCTTGACTTTTTCATGAAAAGAAAAGAAAAAATTATTTTAAAAAACAAGCATTGTTTTGTTTTGCATTATGCTCTAAAAATGCTTTGTTTAACTTAACATCTTCATCTTAAAAAATATCAAAAATAGAGGGCAAGTTTTTTGTTCAAAATTATAGAATTCCCCTAGATGCAACGTAGAATATGAATGATGATTCACAAGACAAAAATCCTGAAGATAATCAAGACCTAAATATTTCTTACTAAAAATTAACAATTAAAGTACATTGTCATTTGAATGATATTTAATTCATATATTTCTAATTAATTCATATTCACTACTTCCATAAATCCATAGAAATATTCTATACTATTTTCATTTTAGCAAAAAATCAATTGTTCCACCAATTAATATGTTACTGGTAACCTATTTACAAGCAAAGCCAGAAATAATCAAAACTCCACGCATAGCGACACATTTTGTAGTAGGCCTCTGTCAATATATAACCAGCTCATAAAACAATACACCTCCTTTAGGGATTATAGTCTAATATCCCAGTTATTCTTTAAAAATATCATTTTCGAAAATAACGTATTCAGCATTACTCACTGACTTTTGCTTTTCCAATGTCCTTTTTTGCCTCATTTTTAGTTCTTAATTATATACTGTATCAGAAATGAAATTTGCGTATTGCATTTTTACTAAGAAATGCTAATAATTTTTATCTAAATGCCATTGTCATACTTATAGAGCGTTACAAATAGTCCAGCTTCAAGTAGCATTTTTAATTACTTTTTCTGCCTGATATGATACATATATATATAATTCAACATTTTTCAGAATTACATGTTTACATGTATAATAGATACAGTCTTGGTAAAAAAAAGCGGTTCAAAATTATAAGGTCCATCTCAATAGCCCTCCTGTAGCTTCTCTAGTGCGACGTTAATAAAAAAAACCAACCAATTAACATGTTTTCATTATTGAGAAAAGACGATGAATGAAACAAACATGTACTTTTAAAAATAATTTTTTCCGTTCCTCTATTTAATCCTGGAAATTTTGGATCCCCTTCCGTATCGTTGAGCATTTTCCTCTAAAAGAGTGGGCCTGACAAATATTTTTATCTGAAAATATTTGTCATTTATAATATTTTGATCATTTATTAAATTATAGAATAACCTCTTTCCGAGAATTTTCTTTCAGTACTTTTCTTTTTAAATACCGAATGAAAAAAAAAAGTCAAATAGTCCTCTTTTTGCTTTTCAAGGGCGACGTTAATAAACAAGCCTAACCTTGTTTCGAGTTCCCCAAAACCTGGATTAAAGCAAACGAATTAAACACCTTTTAGTAACTCATCTCAGAGTCCCGACCTTAATCCAGTTAAAATTCATTGAGGCATTTTAGCTCGTGATGTGTACAAGAATTCACGACAGTGCAGCAACAAGTCTGATATAAAAACTATAATTTAAAATTGTCGAAACAACATTGATCGTGACACCTTCCAAGTTTTTGTCTAAATCTTTGGACCGACAATCCCACATTACTTACTAAAAAGTAAATAATTTAGACTCGAAACTTTTTTCACAACTTAAACTGTTAGGTAATTCCTCTATTTTCATATAAAATTTTACATAATGGAACCAAATTTAATTATGTTTTCGCTGTGACTTCAATAAACCATGAAGTACCGTTACATTTCCCAAAATATATGCTTTTAAAAAATTATGATTTATATTTCTTATCTTTTGTATCTTATTTTTACGACATTATACATTTTTACAGGACTCCATTTATTTCTATATCGTGTCGAAAGATTTTTCTTAAGAAGAAAGTAACCATCCTCTTAATATTTCAAACATCACTGATATATACTGCATTTACTTCTGAATATATAATCTTATTACTAATAAAAATATTCAATGATATATTATTATATTATCCCTCTTTACTCATACCCAATGGTACTTTGAGTCGTAATGTAGCTGTACTAGTAGATGGAGTCACGATTTAAGGTTAGAATAGGCCAAAGACGTCATAAGAAAATTTGAGTACCCACTGCACATTAAGTCAACCGGCCGTCTATGCCCTTACGTGACATAACGTGAACACTCTATGCAAGTAACCGGTAAATAATTATTGTAGCATAATTATTTGCATATCAATCCCTAACATCTAATAAGTGCAAAACAATTGTAATTGTCTTTTTAAGTAAAGTTTAAAAATCGTACCTTAACTTTACAAGAAAAAAATTGTTTTCATAGACTTATTTGTCTTTCGTGTCTTAAGACGTCAATTGTTTTTGAATTATGAAGAAGTTAATAATACATTCACAATGAATTTCCTTTCTAATCTTACAAAGTTTTGTTACAAAAAAAAGTCCTTTAAAATTCAAAGAACGTTATGTGTAGTTATCCTAAATAATAACTTGTAACAAATCGCTTTTTATTTCAAAAAAGTTATGAATTCTGATAAATTGGATTATAAAAGTTTTCAATAAGCTTGTTAAGTTCACAGAAAAAAAGAAGAAAGGGAAAGTTTTTAAGCCTTTATTTGAGGTAAAATTAATCCCTTCTCTCGGAAATCTGGAAATAGTTTCCCTGTCTTTAAAATCATTAAAAGATAAGATGAAAATGATTTGTGAAGGGCGTATGATGCTCAAAATGTCTATAAAACAGAAACATTTGTAGTTAAAGTTAGAATAAAATTTTTAACAATGTGGAAAATAAATTTGCAATAGAGAAGATTACGGAAAATGTACAAACAGCTTATGATAAAACGATATCATCAGCAATAAATATTTCTTGCTAAAATTAATTTGTGTCAGATTTCAGCTTTTACATTTAAAAATATGTTATACATTTAAAGACAGAGCAATAACATTTAATAATTACCTACTCTCTTTAGTAGTTAGATAAAATTAGTAATAGGATAAAATAATTGAAAATTTCTAATAAAAATGTTATTAAGAACTTGCAAATAAATGAAATGTTTCTATCGCTCGTTATCTTTGCGTTCCTCACGGAGTAACATCTTAAAAATTAAGCTTTTATGGAAAATTTTAAATTTTTTATTTATTTAATAATATATGCAAAAAAATCATGGATCATTTAAAACAATTACAGATCATGATAAAGTATATTATTTGTATTCAATCTCTTGCAAAAGATAGTTAATGTTTGAGAAATCAATGAAACTAATAGAAAATTCGAACAGAAAATTCGCAATAAAATGTGCGCAAGTGTTCAGATACCTCACAGATAGCAATTATTGCGTAACGTAGAATTAACAGATTTTTATATCAGATACGCCAAATTTTGAAGCACGTGGACATAGTATTTTATTAGTGACTTAAATAAGAATTCAAAGTGAAATTGAACAAAATTTACGTTCCTTTTTAAACAGTTGTATCAAGAGCTCAACGAATTTTTCTAGAACTTTAATAATTACCATACAATTTCCCTTGAAGGAATTTAAATTATTCTTTTCTGGAATATTAAGTCATTAACATGAATAATACCGAAAGACTTTCACCCCCACTAATTCTCCTAGAAAAGCGATGCGATTTTTAACCTTGTATATAATGGAATAAATTCACAGAATCACGGGATATATATCATAAACAAACTAGTTTGATTTGTGTTTTGATAAGATTTCTCTATATGCTAGTTGTATATTTACTTTATATCTACTTTATTTCGATTAATGTACTTAATATTATATTTTTTCCATTATTCAATTATTTATATTCGGTGGAAAATAATCTGAGCATATTTTTATGTATCTATACTGTCTTATTTTCATTCAAATAGGTTGTTAAAATCTTGTTCGGTAAGCTAAGCATATTTAAACTTCCTTCCAGCGTTTGTTTGTGTTATACTTATGATATAAGTTTAATTTAGTTTCTGATTTAAAAAGATACATTTTTGAACTGTTTACTGCCTTTGATTTATTTTCACCTCTTTGTTTTGATTAAGCTTATTTTGCATTTCAAATTATTTCATTTATAATTATTGTTGAGTATTAACAGGTCATCGGTTGATACTAACATGTTAAAAATGAAGACCCCGATATTTATTCTACTATTGCAAATATTCTAAGCCATCTGAAAAATAAATGTGAATAGCTAAAGTGTAATTAAACTCTTTCTGAATTATAGTATCTTTCATGTAAATAAAGACATTTAATTTATTAGACTGATTCTGTTATAAAAGTAAAGCAATATTGAATTTAAATTTGTATTAAACTATTTTCTATTTTAATCAGGACACATAATTAAGCTATAGCAGTTTCGTAATGATTTATGACAAAAAACGGGGGTAATATTATACACCTGGAATTATAGTTTCTTTTTTTTTTTTTTAATTTGGGTAGTCCTAGTTTACCGGGTCCACTTGGCGAGATTATTGAAATCACGCCAAGATGGCGCCAGAAGCGGGTATTTCAAACCCAACGCTTCCAGAAGCGGAAAAGGATGGCGTCGTCTGTGGAAGACAAATTTTGACACAAAGCAGCGTTTTCACTGAAAGAAAGGATATACAAGCATCAAGTTTTATTTTAAATAATTCTCTTCAGTATTTCATTCAAAAAACAAATATATCATAAAATGAAGTTCCTCACTGTGTGTGCTTGCCAATAATGCAAATTTAAACAAATGTTAAAAATAAGTACTAACAAATTAAAATTCTACAAACTTTCCTCAAATAATATTATTAAATTAAATTTTGAAGAAGAGCAGTAAAAATATTTTTAATACTAAAAAATCACAGTTAAATTAGGATGTTTTCGTAATTATAACAAAATGTCTGTATGTAAACCAGATAAATTTTCATTTATTATTTCAGCTTGTTGATAGAAGAATAATTCAATACCTTTATACTACAGCAATCCAAAATTTCAATTTTTGGATTTATTTAGGGTAAAAAAATGTATAAAACAAAGTTTTGTGGTATTCTTTTTCGTTCAATTAAAAAGTAGTATTTTTAGTAAAATGTAAGTTACTCAAGCTTATGAAACATAACACATTTCACAAATGCAGTGCAAAACAAACGAATATTAAATTTGTTTACATTGGCGGGTATCACGTGGTCAAGTTATCATGTGATGGTGACATCATATGAATTTAGTTCATTGAAACAATCTTCGTGATTATTTAAATAGATAAACAGTTGAACAAAGTTTACTTGCAATTATTATCTCCACAATCATATATTATCAGTGATCTTTTTAAGTCTCACTGAATCAATATATAATGAATTGTGCTTCCAATTACTAAGATCTGGGATATGCTTTTGCAACTAGTTTAATACAATAAAAAAATCCAAAATTGAAGTTTTTTCTTATAACATTAGTACTTATACAATTTATTTCACATTATGTGCTTGTGAAATTACTACTGTGAACTATATTCCAAAATCACAAACGGTTGTGATAGTCGAGTGCTCCTAATCGTGAGCACGTAGCATTCGTTGTTTTCGTCAAGCAGTAAATTCGAATGATGGTGACATTGGAACCCGCTGCAACAGAACTAAAAGCGCGTTGCGTAAATATGTAGGAGCTCAAACTGTTCACATTGGTCTGGTGTGGATGTTCAGAGAGTGAGATGATAGCTTACGCATCCTCTTCATCACTGACCGCGGTTCAAAATTACAAGGTCCATTGTCAATAGTCCTCGTGTTCCTTTGAAAATATAAGCGGACCACATTTCATATGATTTTAGGTCGATTAATTGATTAATCGACCTAAAATCATGAATTTTTAATGAAAGTCATTTTTTTGTAAGGAAACCCAACAGATTACACAGATATATAATGTAACTTCGCTTTGAGCTAAAATAAAGTTTTCGAAACATCATATCGTGCTATTTCGTGATATGTACATATTAAATGCATTTTCTTTTTTTAGACTCAAGTTGGAATGGCCAAACGTCCCAATTGATAGTGTCTGGATCCGACAATATGGCAACCCTAAGGGCTCTATCGCCAGTTACTCTATACTTCGTTCGCATTGTAGCTGAAAACGCTCTGGGACACAGCTCTCCCAGTGAAGTCATAAACGTTACAACATCTGAAGAAGGTAGATATTTTTTCCTCGATTTCTTTTCAACAAAAGTCGATTAAATGACGCATCAACAGTATATGGCATGTCAAAAATATCACTGATATACAAAGAAAATAAAAACTAGTTAAAAGATACATAGTGTTAAAAGAATGTATCAACTCGTATAAAAATGTATTATACGAGTTGATGTATTGACGAGATGATGTAAGCTAGAGAAAACCAGCAAAGTTACGCTCTCATCTCAGAACACAGTTTGTACTATGTTAGTTCTAAACTTTCCGGTTAGTTCTAAACTTTTAACGATTTTGAAATTCAAAATAGAAACTAAAAAAATAATGGAACTTATTACTTTCAGATTTATCATTGTGCGCTTTTCAAATAAAATATTCCTTCTTAAGAATCCCCAAAAAACTGACGATGAATTTTCACAGAAGCCATTCCTACGGTTCCTCAAGTTTTCAACAATTCTAAATGCTAGCTTTTTATCTAATTAGTTATGCATGGAAGCTACAATATCAAAATGATCCTTTTCTTTCTCCGACCTAGTTATGTAACCCGTAAATATGAGAGTAAAGTAACCTTAAATGACCAAAAAATCGAGAGAAAAAAGTGTTACCTTATTTTTATTATATGACTTTTTTAAATATATAAACAAGTGTCCATAGTTCTTGCTACATTATTTAGAGAATTAATGAAATTTTCTTTAAGAGTGTGCTAACTCATTTCACTGACCTTCAGTACTTTTTCTCAGACTTTTTTTTTATTTTTCATGACAATCGTGTACTTAAAATTGCTGAGGCTTTTATTGTGATTAAAATAAAGGCGTGAAATTTTTTCTGGCTATCTTTCGTAATGTATATTTTAAATCTGTGCATATCATAAGTATTTAAATAAATTGTTATTTTTATGAACTCACAAATTTAGATAAAGTTGTTTTATTTTACAGCTTTTCGCAGCATCCGAAAGAAAAAAAAGTGTTAAACTTTAAATAATACCAGTACAATTACACTTATACACAGACTTGTAAGAAATACCAGTAAGAAATTGAAAAAAAAATTGCTTCCAAATATTAAAATTTGTAGAAGTGGGAGAAATTTTAAAATAATGAAATACTTTGAAAAAAAAATTAAAAATTTAAATAATTGTTTTGTTCTTTTTTAAAATAAAGTTTATTTTTGAATTGCTTATTTTATTTGTGTTCAAATACGGTGAGAAAAGCTTTACTTTCAAATATCTAAATTAAAAAAATTGTTCGCATGTTACCGAGATCCCTTAAGAAACATGGAATCTATATTAACCAAATAACTTTCTCGTGACAGTAGGAATATGAAATACAAATCTTTAGCTTTTCTCTCTGCGAATCCTTTTAAAAAGAAAAATATTCTTTTTTATTTTTCCAGATCTTCGATCACTTTGAATTTCTGATTGTACAGACTTAAATTAACGTACATGCTAATCTCAAATCCCTTTCCAATAAAAATCATTTTATTTCAATTTTTAATTCCCTAATTACTTTGATTTGAATGGTTTCAATTATTTCTCATTTAAATTGCTACATTAGTGATTCTAATCTGTGATTGCATTATCAAATTTAACTAGCGACAGATGTTCTAATAAAAACTGGTAACGATTCTGAACTGGTGAGGAATATTTCTTTTCAGATTGAAGCATTCTTCGAAACTGGAGCTATAATTAATAAATGTAGCTTCTGCACTACCATTACCGACTGATTTCAACCTGAATGCACTTTTAAATATATTTTCAAAAAATCTATTAATAATCCGCAAATCTCATGAAAAAAAGTGTTTTCCCCGCGTGACCTTTCAATCATATCTTCACTCAATCCCCAAGCAGTAATCAAGCGTAACATCTAGAATGTTTTGTAACTAACCAGAATAATAAACACATCTAAAAATAGATGCTTACTTCAAAAGAAATAGAGACACCTTTAAATATAGGTCATAACAAAAATTAATATTCGGGTTTTAAGAATTTTCACAGTGAAAATGACACAACTTTTGAAAATTTTGAACTATACTCATCATGTATCATTATTATAAATCGATCTTCATCTGTAAAAAGAAATCCTTTAAAATTTAATTAATAAATAGCAATAAAGAATACTTTGATTAATATACAGGTTTATTTCACATATTTTTAACACTAATGTATTTTCTTACTAGCGTATATATAAAAGTAAAATTACAATTTCAAAACTAACTGATGTTGAACAAGTTTATTCCTGACTTTAAAATTTCCTAACTATTATATACGTATTTTATTACTAATCATCATTTTACAAATTAAAGTAGTTCCCACGCATATTTCATTCCTTTCATTCAAAACTTCAGCAACCAGTTTGCCGAAGAAGAAACGACTTTTCAGAAGTTATTCGAAAACATGAAAGCAGGAGAATATATTTCAGACATTTAAATTTAGCAATGTCAGCATAAACCATAGAACTTCCAGAATCTCCAAAATTATTGGTCAAAGTTAAGTTTCTAACTCTAGTTATTCGTTTAGCCTTTAAAACTCGAGACGCAACTGGCGAAAATGCCTTGTTGCTATTTTCCCCTCCTGTTTTTTTTTTTTTATTATTTTACTTCTACTTTATTACTTTGGACTACAAAGAGGCCTTGCCCCACTTGGCAGGTCAAATAAGAATAGATTGCCTGGACACAGAATTGTGAACCAATTTGTTGCAGTTTTATTAGAATGAATAGGTAAATCCCTGTATGTTTAATCAAGCAAATTAGAATTGAGTGGGTTGAACTTCTGTCTTCCATTCAACCCAAGGAAGTTTATTCCGTTGGGTTAAAGGAAAGGCATTCAATTTAGCTCTTCTGTTTGGCGTGCTATTAGCCAGTATAAAAAGATAAATGTATTTTAACTAGTTATTTAATGCAGAAAATTTTAATACCTGCCAACATACTTTTTTCCTTCAGACTAATCACTCTAATTAAATGAAATGTAAACTACGTTTGTATGTTGTTTATTTTCAGTGATGATTAATTAGCATGAAAGCGGTCGATATTTCTTTGATTTTTCCGAAACTTCCGAATTGGAAAACTCACTTTTTATTGTTAAGAGATAACATGGTCGCTTACGTTATTTTAACAATATTGTGTTATATTTTTAAAATTGTTGATAAAATACCATAATAATTGAATTAATTACTGTAAGGGAAAAACAGTTATCGTACCTTCACTGGAAAGCTATTACATTTTATGCAACACAATTGTAACTTTATCCTGTTGATATAGGGTTAAATTACAATTGTGTTATTTACCGATTGAAAGTTTATGTTAAAAATATTTAACAAAAGTCAATGGTAAAGATTTACATTATTATTTAAATACATTTTTTCTAAACTAAATAAAATTTTCATTACATAACAATTTTTCTCGATTAAAAGTTTATTTTTTTTTCTGCAAAAGAAACTTAAAAAAATTTCTCGAAGTTACATGCAATAGTTTATTAGCTGTTCTTTACTGTCACTCATTTTTTTTCCTTTTTTAAAAAAAATTTCATTTCTTTTAGAAAAACATTTCGCAATCTCTAAAAGAATTATTAATATTAAATTTATTATTTCATTTTGGGTTTTGCAGAAAAATAATTTAATTATATTCTTTAACTAATAATTTAATAATACTCTTAATATATACCTTTTTAAATCACCACATTTTTTTTTAAATATTGTGAGATGAAAGTAAGAAAATTGAATTAATTATTCATAAAGTATTAAATAAAATATAGCTCATCATCAACTAATATGACGTTAATAGTGCATTGTTTTTATAAAGATGAGAACAAAAACCAAACAAATGAAAAATATTTTGCGCACAAACAAATTTATATTTTTTTCTTTAAATAAAATTAAACTTAAAGCCATCTTTTGTAAAATTACTTATACTCCTATATTGTATCCATTCCCGATGAAGATAAATTGGTGACTAATACTCAGATTCTGAAATCACTTCTTGTAATCCTAATAAAATTGTTAGAAACTTTATTGAATTAAACGTATATTTTTATCGGTAATTTAATTTAAGTATTAAAGTTTATGTAAACTACACGCATTTAGTAGTTGCACTATTTATTTTTGTATATTTTAAATTAACAAAATGCCTCATTTAAATTACATTGCTAGCTTCAGTTTAAAATTTTACTCGTCCCTTATGCATCTTAACCAAAAATTATATGGACATTTTTTCCCTTTAAATATTTTAGGAATACCTAGCTCAATTTGAAACACTAAAACAAAAAAAAATATTTTTACTTAAGTTAAAATTATTTGAAGTAAGCAGCAAAACTACTTATATAACCTGTGTTTGAAGTATGTCTGCTCCATGGGATGCTGAAATAACATCTTTATCATTCGCAAGTATGAGTTAAAGGACAAAAGATATATTATTATTGCTATTTAATTTTTTAAATTATCTCCTCAATAATACCATAAATTCTTTTTTTATATTTCAGCTCCTTCTGGAGCACCGAGAGATGTCCAGGTGCATTCAACAGGTGCACAATCCATGAAGGTGTCTTGGAAGGTAATGAAACTCCTAAGAGTTATTTAAACAACCTTGAGACTTACAGTTTTCTTAACTTTGTTTTGTTTGTATTCATAATTTACAATAATAATACTTTTCTCGTGTTATGCATTCATACTATAGGAGTGTCAGATAGTTACTTTTAAGTAATAAGTTCCATTTTATTAGTTTTTGTATGGTAATAGGTTCCAATATTCAGTTACTTTCATATTATATGTTCCAAAATCATATTATTTTCAGAATACGTAATCTTATATTCTATTGCTTTCAGATTATTTATTCATGCATGCTATTACTTTTTTAATTTACTTCATTATCATATTATTTTTGAATTGCTTTCAAGTAAAACAATTTGGGCTTATTTCCCAATACTTCAATAGTTCAAAATTATGTTCCACTAACGCAATACTTTTTGTAATATAAAATATGGTTTCACGTTTAAGTCATTCAAGTTACGATAAAAAAAATTGCAAGATAAGCATTATAGGAAGTGACAAAATTAATAGCTTTTCGCATGGAATGTATTACTGCAGAAATAGGTCCTAAGATTGCAATACTGTTACTTCACCTATTTCGTGAAATAACACCTCCTCTAATTCATACTAATTCAAAATTAGTTCATTGTATTTTTGTACTAACTGAAACATCCGCAGTTATGCATGTTTACATAGAATGGAGAAGCTTCGGGATTGGAGATAATTTTTTTTCCAAACTGTGAGATATACAGTAATTTTCCTCTTTTTCTCTAGTTTGAAGTGAATGGCACAAAATTTTACTAGACATTTGCTTACGCTTGAAGATTTTATTTATATAGAAAACACAGTTTTCTTATTCCACTCTTCGCCGCAAGACTTCAAAGCACACATTTTTTGTTTGCCCCTCCAAAGCGTAAGCAAACTAAATATTCCAATTTTTAGCTCTTCAGCCAGCCTCGAATAATAAGACACAATGTGGTATTCCAAGTTTTATAACCTGCCGTACAAATTGAATCACCTGATTTTAAATAATATCAGAATTTTTGAAACACTTGATTTTTTTGGAATATTAAGCTTAACTGTCTCTTTAAAATTATCGTTGGACAACGGTAGAAACGTCCGATGTACTCATATCGGAAGTTTCTACTGGTGTCGATACTTATAAAAAATCAAAATATGCATTATTGTATACAAATTAGGCACAAAATAGTTTCAATTTTATTTTTAGTGGTTTGAAGAATAAAATATTTTTATTGCTCTTTTTTAATATTGTTACTGGATTTTATGATTAGTATTTCTATGTTTTTAGATATAAATAAATAACTAACACACGTACAAAAAAATATGTTAATAGGGTTATTCTTTTTTGTTTTAATTCTTGGAAATATAGATATATGTATGTGTGTGTGCCGGTGCGTGCGTGCATAAGAATGTAAAAATAAATATTGTTAATAGGACAATTTTTAATTATATAAGATTATAAAAAAGTTATAGTTTAAAATCTCTAAAAACAGATATGAACAAATTTAATACAACTAAAAACCAAAGAATGTTACACAGTTAAATGAAAAATGCGGTAAATTATCAAAATAACCAAACAATGTAATATAAATACTTCCCGTAATTTGGAATAGGAAATGTGTGTTTAAACTAGTTTTATGGATTCAAACCTCCCACTTCAGTAATTATATTATCAATCCTGTATAAATCAAGGATAATCAGAATTTGGAAGCGAATATAATTTTAAATAGATTTCAGGTTTTTAACATTATCAAATATATATATATATATATATAATTTTTATGGTAATACTTTTTATTAAACGTAAGAAATTTTAATAAAAATTATCCTAGAGCTACACTTTAGTAGGAAATTAGGTGGAATTTAATATCGGATTTTTTCCTAACAATAAATAACTTTGAGCATTTTCAAATAATAAGAGAGAAAAGTTTTATTTAAAATTCCCTTTCAAGTAGACATATATTAAATAAAAAGTTTGAGAGTCGGAATTAAAATTTTATTTGCACAGTTTTAAATTTTAAATGATAGGATAAGTCGGCATATATTTTAGTCTTGTATGCCTTTGATATATGGTCATTAAATTTAACAATATTCTGAATAAGATAATTAAAATATACTTTACATTAATTCGATAGCGCCAAATTTAAAAAAATAATTTGTATTGTATTGAAAGTTGTTTCTTTTTTTCAAATCCAAGGAAGCACTGTATTAAAAAATTATTTATGAGGAAATATAATGACTAAAATTTAATGATTTATATGAGATATAAAGATGCAATTTAGTTTATCTGTTTAAAAGAGCTCTTTGAATAGAGAAAGAATTGATGTCCTGAAATATTGATGGACAAATGTATTAGGAATTTTTAATATGTTGATTTTCAACCAAATTTGAGTTTAAAGACATATTTTCAAAGCTTCTAAATATTGTTGAAACAGAAAATAACATAAACAGAGAATTTTTTACACTCATCTTGCCTAACATAAACTTCTAATATTTAATCACATAACAATAATACATATGAATATGTATATTATTTAATGTTTTTGTTTTATCTAATAATATATATTTCATTTTTTTTTTACTTAAATAAACAAAATTGAATTATTTTTTGCGTTTCGACCATCCATATTAAATAGCAGGATTTAATTTATTTTAATATTGTAGCATACCCAAGCACATACAAATAGATATACGATACTCGTAGATTAATGTTATTCTTAATAATCTTTTGAAATAATTAATTCAATGTCTCAGATCAATCTTCTACTTTGTTATTTACTGACTATAATCTATCTAAGTAATAAAGAGTTTCTTAAAATAAAATTTTAATAGTTTTTAACAAGAACTCTTGAGCGAAATTTGTTTAACTTATTGTTTCAACTGTTTAAACATTTAGTTAATAACAGAATTTACTTTATTACATCAGCAGCAAAATGAAACATGTACAGAAATTAATGACCGATAAAATCACATAAAAAGAGTTAATTCATGAAAGAAATTATTTTCCCATTAAAATAAACGTATCTTGCATTATAAATGTACTTTTAATATAATAACGTAATATATGCAGTGAGAATATAAAGAAGTCCTCTTGAAAATAGTGTTCACATTCGTTAATTTTATCAGAGTAAACATAATAATTGGTGAAAGACTAAATTTTCAATAATATGTCATCGCAACATAATAATTTTAAAAATATTAAATCTAAACTAAAACCTAGTTTAAAAGCAGACATAACATAATTATTTGACTCACTTTTGAATAATTTTACATTTAAATTCAATTTATTTTTAAAGTTTTTAAGAAAAAAAAACTTTTTAATGAAATTTACTACTTCGTTTTCTATTATATTATTATTACTTGAAATATTGCAATGGATATTTTGGAATGTGATTTGTTCTGTTTACTTTGTTTTCTATTTGTTTCGCTTATTTCCGTAAGTCTCGTGTGATACTTGCGGTACGCGGGAATTATTTTACATGTTTTCATTAAAAGAAAATTATTTAATCAATTTCTGGACAACGAAATTCAGATATTATAATATTCCGATTCAAACCAACAGCCATTCGTAAAATGTTGTCTGGATTGTAACAGATAGATTAATTAATTTAAGGGCTTTTGTATTAAAAGATAAGAATAATATGATTTATTATATAATTAAGGTAATATTTTCTAGTAAGTTCAATAGAAAATCTTACTTAATATGACATATTATTTAATTAAGATAATATAGTCGTAAGTTAAATAGAAAATCCATTCCTGAGGTTAAATAGAGATACGCATTGACATTTCAAAATGTCTGTTCGCTGTCTCTAGTCAAGAATAAGACAGTTATGTGATTTTTATGGACCTAGAAATGGGTCACAGCCAAAGTTTATCGACAATTCATCTAAGTTTATGGTGAAAACGTGATATCTAGATAACCCATGACAAACTGTTCTGATCATTTAGGCAAAGGACAAATGTTATGGTCGCAGCAGGCAAACCATAAGCATTTGCAATGTAGGGAATATGCACTGAAACTTTAATGCTGATACAGGTAGTCAAGTCATCAACACGGGTTAAATATGATGGGAAATTTTATGAATTTTGTCTTCAACTTCTGCTAATCAACACTTTTCTTGTTTATAATTTGACATGAGTTCATTTTTCTGTATAATTTATTGATTACGTTGAAGTCAATATACTTTTAAACATGTATCGTATTAATCTGAGCCAGTTTCTCCAGAAAAACATTTCTTTTACTTTAAGTATCCGAACGTTATGAAGCATATAATTTTGACTCAAGTTCTGAAAATGTTTCATTCATATGTAATTCACCTCTTGTCTAATCTCTCTCAACTTAAGATTGATCAAGCAAAAACTTTTTCAGCACACCGTTCTTCAATCGCTTATTTACAGCTAGAAAACTCTCAACCAGCTTACTAAGAGAATTTTAGATAAGCCCTTTTGAACCAGAATCAAATGAAGGCAATGATATTTTTGTTGATAAAACACTCTCCAAATTACCATCTCATGCCAAAAGAGAATTTTGAAACCATTAGTAAACCATGCTGATTCTTGGAAAATTTAGGGGTTTTTTTATAAAAAAAAAAGTTGCAAATAAAATGCCAAAATAGAAAATAATCCATCCTATGATCTCCATATATTAAATAACTGTATTGAATTCCATTTTAAATATCTGAATTTTGAAATAAATGAAATTTAAATTTTGTATTTTCTTAAATCTCTCTGATGGATTCACTCACCAATCCCATTATTCTACCTTGTAGTCTCATTAAAACTACGAACTCGTTATCAACTTCCGATTGTCTACAATGCAATATTTACAGAGAACACACACAGCAATGGTAGTTAGACAATATTTCAAATAAAGTTATACCGACTTCAATATTTTCTTATGTATATAACTTTCAGCCTTCGAGCAAAAAGCATTTGCTTTCAAAAGTGCATTCATTTCAGTTTGTTGCCGTTTCACACACACGATAAACTTTTTTCTCTCGTATTTAATATCGTTTTTATCAAATTTTATTAAAGTGAAATTATTTCTCACTTATTCCCATTCTAAAAAGTACTTTAATAAAACTCCGACCATTCACTGAATAACTATTATACAAAAATAAAAGCTTTTAAAGTCACACAAGTCTCGAAAGGCTTTTACTAAGATTTCAATAACAACTCTCGGGAATTTCTTGAAGACATCCTTTCAAAAAATGTATGTTACTTCATTAAAACTTGCATATTGTTTCAGGAAAAAACATAATAATGAGACTCTGTGTTATGTGAATCTCACTTGATATTCCATACTTTAAAAAGATGTAAAGAACTTCCATCTATTTCTGTACTTCAAATGTTTTTCTTCAGTTATATTCCTTCTAATTTCTAAATGCAAATGCATTCCTTTGAATTCGCACGTACGTGCATTTCTCAAAGATTAGAGTGGTGTACTGAAAAGACAAAGACAAAAAGAAATTTCTTTTTTTTTTTTCACTTACTTTTAGAACATTTCCAAAATCCTTACTTACAAAATGTTCCTCGATTGACTGATTCTCTCTCATAAAAAGAAATAGACGCCTCTCTCTCACACGGGAGTGGGGATAAATTACTGCTAAGGTAGGGGAAAAAATTCTGTCATCCTTTTGAAAAGCGCGAACTAAGTACATTGAAAAAATCTCTTTTGAGTGGGAGATAAGATTTTTACAGAAACTCTTTCCCCTCTTCTTTTTTTTCATGGGCTTTTTCTCCTCAACTCGGTTTTTTCATCGCCCCAATTCCTTTTGAAACTATTTAACAAGTGGCTTTAGTCTCAAGTGTCAAACTTTTAAGCCAAAATATTCAAAATATTCTTCAGTACCCTTATTACTTAAGAGTACAAATTTGAATTCCAACAAATATATGAAAATAATACAAAAAATATTTTTAAACTGAACTTGGACATAATCTGTAATGAAATTACCTTAATGGAAAAATTTTCTTTATTAAATACTACTAGGGTAACATGACTTGCACCACTATGGCTCTCCAAAGGCTGTCTTTTCTGTATCTTTTTCAACCCTTATCCAGGAATTTTTTTTAGGACATAAAAGAAGCTTAAAACAAAGTCATTCTTTTCTTAATGATATTGAGAATTGCTTTTCAGAGGGAAAAAAGCGAAAACTTTTCATGTTCTAAAGACAATTTAAGGAACATTGTTTTAATTAAATTATATCGCTTATGAGAATTACTGAGAGAACCAAACGTACTTGCCCTCTTTAATGACATTATCGTGGTAGTCATCATTAGAATAGCTAAGTTCTATTAAATTATATCTCAGCATTCTCATTTGTTCCATCTATTAATTAGTAATAATAATCGGGCCGAAAATTCAACTTCAGAGGCAAAGGTTAAATCAATAATAGCTATGTCATCGCTTTATTCGAAGGGAAATTTAATCAAACATATTATCATGAGGTAGGAATTAATTTGAATAATACAATAAAATCAAGGGTTTGTCTTATAAATTGACTTATTCAGATTTAATTCCAAAAATCATTATATTTTCTTTAATATAGTAACTAGACAACTTTTTAGTGGCTTATAAATAAATGCACAAAATTATATACATTAAAATATATTTACATATATGTAAATATTTTGGTGTAATTCTGTTTGAATTCTACAAGTTAAAGTCGTTATTATTAGATTGCAAAAAGAAATTCAATTTTACGAGATTTTTGGTTGTCCAAACAATTTTTCCGTGTCCTTTTGTAGAATTCCTGTGGATTTATTTTCAGATGCTTACTTTAAAATGCCTTAAAGTTTCAACAGATATCCACAAGAAATAAGATTTTTTTTCTTCTTTTATTTATCAAACTTATTTATATTTGGTTCTTCTAGAAAGTAAGTTTTCTGGATCCTAAAGTGGATGTACAAAAGATAATTATTTAGAATCCTTCATTGAAGCAGTTACGGCATATGTTCAGCTATCTTTCATTATAAGATTCTCTGGAATCGAAGCACGTGTCATACCGAGAGACCTATATCTTTAAACCAGTGTCGTAGAAATATGCAACTTCAGAGCGTATCCAACGTGTGTAATTTATCTCTGGGAAAATTCTAGCCGAAGAGAAATCTCATCCTCAAACACAAAAACTAGGGCATGGAGAAGCATTGACATTTTTGAAGTGGAGGGGAAGCATCCTAACGTGGATGATGTCTTCCTCGATCACATCACCAGAGGAGATGAGACGTAGATTGTTCACTTTACTTCGGAAACCAAGCTGCCCTCAATGCACCGATGGCATAATGTATAACCGAACAGAACTGGACTGTATCGGCAAGAAAAGGTGACGAAGACGTGGCTGTCACATGCTGGCAGCGCCTACGGGTGGCGGATTTCTTTGTCACTAATACATAAGTATTGGTCTTGCGGTATGACACGTTCTTACATTGAGAAGTAGCTGTTAGAGTATTGTATCTTCTTCAATAAATGTTAGTAGGTAATTATGTTTGAGAGATTTTACGGACTGAGGGAAATTTACAATTTGGCTGAATTAAATAAGCTTAAAATAAAATTTCTACTTGAAGTGAACAGAAAGCACAGTTAAAAGCACAGTTAAGGCAATAAAGATACAAGTTTCAGCTGCGATAAAATATCACTTTCTAACATTATATCAACTTCAGCAATTATATTTACAGAATCAAAATATCCACAATCTATCTTTCTAATCCAACATGTCCTTTCTCATTTTTCTTATATGACATATCTCCCTTTGACTACTAGGATTATGGTATTTGAATGATCATGGTTGCGTAATTGTGACCTGCATTCTTTCAGTTGTGTCATGGGTTTAAGTACTGAAACTTCTAAAGACCCACTACGTAGCGGGGCTAATGTACATTAAATCTGTCACGGCTCCATCTCCTCGCATTTGTGAAGTGTGGTAGCTTAGAGAGTAAGGTGCCAGATACTTAAAAATTGACTGAAGTTAAAAATTGCAAGTCCGAACAGACCTCGTTTTGCTACTTACTGCGATGTTAATCAAGCACTTAAACTATCTCTTTTGATTGCTTAGCGATTACGTTTATAAAAGGAAACCAGAAGATGCAATTCGTATCACTTTTTATCTACTTGCAAACGAATATAAACTTTACAATATGAATGAGAGCTCACTGGAAGAAGTAGAATTGATAGAGTAGAATAAAATCAAATACTTGTAAGGGGCATAATAAAACCTAGAGTAGGCGTCAAAACATAATTACAAATTCTCAAACATAATAGGAAGAAAGTTTGAGAGCTGGTTATATTCAAATACTATATTGTATCGAGATAAAAAAAAAATATTGAAAGCACACCTTGGTCTTTATATATAGAATAAATAAATGTATGACAAAAAATCAATGCTAATACTTAGTGTAGAATTGATTTCTATGAAAGATTGCTGTCTTTAAAACAAACAAACTGTTGTTTTGTTTGATTAAGATGTTCCCAAAGTGTTTTTCTTCGATATTTCATATTAAATATTTCCATTTAAACTACACTCTATTCAGACAATTTTTTCTATGACGTATTGCCCATAACTTTATTCAGTACTTCACATACGGAATTTGTGAAGTTGAATATAAAACAATTACACCTTATAATTTAGATATAAAAAAAATAATCTGATCCTTTCCTCACTAATTCTTCTCGTTTACTTGAATGATATTCCGTAATTCATTAAAATTAATTTGTTTAAATCTGGCTACAATATTGTTTGTTATATAATCTCATATATTAATATATTATGTTTAATTATACATTACACTTTGCCAGCAGTAATAAGAGATAATCTGGTTTACCAATTCACACAACTTGTTACCCATTCATTCAAAAATTCTTTCCAATTCATTTCTTTTCAGCCTCCTCCCGATGACGTCACCAATGGCGTCATCAAAGGGTATTACATTGGATATCGGATCTCATCTACTTCGGAACCATATACTTTTAAGCAGATAGAAAAGTCAGCCGAAAATCAGCAACAGTCTACTTACATAACTGGCTTGCAGCCTTTTACTAAATACGATATTGTTGTTAAAGCTTTTAATTCGGCCGGTGCAGGACCTAAATCGACGAAAATAACTGGAAAAACTCTTGAAACAGGTGAGAAAAAAGACTTACGAATATTCTAAGAAAATTCTGCTTTATTTTCTTATGTTTTGCAACAAATTGGATTTTTGATGAAAAATAAAAAATTAATTGTATAATTTTGGCTACAAGGAAAAGAATCTCATACTTTCAAGAACCGCCGATAAGATAGAAAAGCAAAGCTTGTGCTAAATTTCAAATACATCCTTGTTCGAAGATAAATTATTTCAACTATTTTCTATTTAACAATATATATAAACTTCAGCACAATTCCATGAATGTGTAACATGCGTCATTACCACTAAATACGAAATTTTTCTTTTAAATACCGTTTATCAACCGAGTATTTCAAGACGTTGAAGCTTCCAAAGTTTTTACAAATTTCTACATGTTCCAATTTTAAAATTTTTTACGTACTTTAATATTTTCTTAACTTTCCTGTTATTGAGTATACTTATTTGTTGTATTGTTGGAATAACATACAGTATTTTAGCACGTGTTGTCCAAATATCTTTAGCGTAAATTTTTGCAGTTTTGAACCTTATCCTATTTTAAAACTGCAACTTCAAATTTTGATATATATTTCATTTACGACCTGTCATGTCTTAAAAAGTATGTAAAAAAATCTTTAAATGAAGCACTGTGATATTTCAACACAATCAAGTAAAATTTTGCATACTTAAAAAAAGCTGCTGCAAATGAATAAAACTGAATTATTTTAACAGGAATTATGATAAGCTAATGATTCACTTATGTTAACATTTAAGTAGCAAATCCTTACACTTATTATTTTTTCTGCAACTATAAATTGAATACTTTCCATTAACTGATGTATGAATGAAATACGGATTCTGAGTTTTCTCCTAGTGGCAATAATTACTATTATGACAGCTTAAGCAAGAGCATTACTTCACTTCGGTGCGTTTCTTCAATTATTTAATTAAGATTACTGCTAATGCATTTCATTTCCCATCTTTTTCATTAATCTCCTTTTTATTATTGCTGCATCCGTTTTTGTAATCGCATTTACGCTTATTCTTTCTAATTATTGCTACCTTCTATTTTTTATTTATCACATTTGTTATTCGATTATTTCAGCCCCTCCAACTTCTCCTGTTGTACAAATAGCAAGTACCACGAAATCTTCGATGGACATAAAATGGGAAAAAGATCCTAAGGACAAGTCGGCAATAACAGGTAATAAAGGAACATCGAACAAGATTCCTAATGATGAGATACAAAAAAAACATATACTACAACTTACATTCATTTATTGATGACAAGAACCCTTCTCTATTAGCTAATTGTCTCAAATGATACATAATCCATTTAATCCGAATATCAGATTATGCTTTAGACTTAGACTATTAACTATTTGTCTTATTTTCTTTTGTGGATATTTTTGAAACGCTTTATTACTGCATTTTTTCGAAAACGATTATGGCATTGTAATGAGGCGACATCTTATTGGGCATCCCGAAGAGTCGTAAATTCGAGTTTCTATTCATTATTTTATGTACGGAAGATTTTATGCATAAATCTCTCTCTCTCTCTCTCTCTCTCTCTCTATATATATATATATATATATATATATTAGCTGAGTGGCTTAAGAGTAAAATTATGGCAAGTAACTTCAGTTCTTCAAATCTTCAAAACAAGTAGCGTGGAAGTTTGTAAGGCAAGTTCATACCTCATTATTGCCCACTTCTTTCTTCAATGAATTTACTATTGCGAATTCTAATAACAATTGTAGTTTATGAGTCTTTTTTGCGTTTTAAAATGAAACATAGATTATAAAAAAAATTACGACTTTAAAATTGTTTCAACTTACATAATTCATTAGAGTACATTTCAAGCATATGCAATCTTCTAACACAATAAATATTTCAATTACAGTAATATTGCTCTCAAAGTCTAACTTGAAAACATAGCACATTCCAAAATCAGTGTACTAACTCCGGTATTTTTTGTTGTTATTTTGTTTTTAGTACTTTTGTTAAATATTTATAATTTCAATGAAGATAAACAAAACAAGTTATACCATTTTTACAATGTTACTTTTATTTTTTTAAAATATTTATGATACTATTTTACAACGTTTTTCTGTATTTCACTTGGTGAGTGTGTCATCAAATTTTCGATCGTTAATTTAATCAACTATCCATTAAGCTAGAGCTCTGAAACTTTGGGAATCGTTCTTTTTCGCCTAACAATGCTATATTTAGATATTTGAGACAGTTTTAACTAATTTTTTCAATGTTTTTTTAATAACGTAGTTTGTGTAGTAACGAGGCGCCATCTATGGAAGATATATTGAAGTACGCTCAGAGAGTGATCTTAAAGACGAGAGAGATATGAGGTGTTTTACAAAATTTTAACTAATATTTCAATAATTTTTTAATAAACTTTGCCACCATTTGAAAACGTTGTTTTAAAAAACGTTACCGAATTTTTATATATGTATAGAGTGATACGATTTACAAAGCAAAAAGCAGTAGCAGATAATCAGATTTGAGAAATTTAAGTTCTTTGCAACCAGAAGAATTTGATATAATAATTTTTCAGTAAACATTTTTTTCACTGTTCAAGTATCAAAATTAATAAATTGTAATTTATTTTAGAAACTAATGCTTATATTAAAGCATTGGAACAATTTCAATAAAATGGGAAACTGAAATAAAAAAAGAGAGGTAATTTTAATTTCAATACTTAAATAAATTTACTTTTCCACTATTGGTTAAATGACCTCTTCATTTAGAAATCAATGTTTATTAAGACATTAGATTAATTTCAATAAATATAAGGATTAAAATATAAGTGAGAATCAATTTTAATGCCAGTACATTATATTAATTTAATTTTCCACTCTTTAACGCCTTACCATTTTGTTAACAAACCAATATATATCAAAACATTAAAACCATTTGGATAATTATAAGAAATTAAAATAAAACGATACATTAAGTGAATTCTTTTCCATTACTGATTGAATCAATCGTATTGATTTAAATGAAAATATTCTTATGAATATTGAAATAATTATAAAAAGAAAGGAGAGGT
>BMAW01038059.1:0-22993 GCA_019974015.1 Nephila pilipes | reverse complement strand
AAATAGCTGTCATTTTCAACATTTTCTACATAATTTAATTGTTTCGTACTAATAATTATAACTTTCCATTATCCCCTCGCATGGGTTGTAGAGTAAAATATCTGCTCAGGAGCTAAATTAAAAGATACATTGTCAAACTCTAACACATCGATCAATAACTCCCGAGACTAACCCAGAGATGGCGCTCGTAGTAAACCAGTAACCAGGTCTTTCTAGAGTACTAACCTTTGCTTGAAACGTGTCAAAATTTTAAGTCGATCGGACCAGGAAAAAGGTTTTTTGAAGTGAAGTGAAAAAGGTTTTTTCCAAGTGGGTGCCGCGATTGCTTTCGATGGAACAAAAACAGCAACGAGTCGATGATTCAGAAAGCTGTTTATCGCTATTTACTCGCAACAAAAAAGATTTCTTGCGAAAAAAAAAAAGATTTGGAAAAGCGTTGGAACGATTGTATCACCCTAAAAGGTGATTATCAAAAGGTGTTATGTTGATGAATAAAAAAAAAATTTGCTAAAAAAATGTTGTTTTCAATGTTAGACTCATGAGTTATTGATCGATGTGTTAAATACCTAGGACATTGCAAGTCATCGTTGATGCACAAGGACAAGTTATACGTTGTTAAATTATTTCCAATTTCATAAATTATGCTAATTTTTCAATTTCCAAGGATGTGTATGAACGCTTTTGCGTTAGATGATTTTCATTAAATGAATTGTTTTTCGCTTATCAATTGAAAAGGTTTCTTTTTTTTTAAATTTAAATTTGTGTAAATGTAATTTATATTTCAATAAATAATAATTAGAGATAAAAACCAACGTTTTTATACGGTGGCATTTTCGTATTTGGCAATTTATTATAATTTTCGTTCTCATTGCATTTTATATCATTTTCGTACTTGGCAAGTAATTATAAAATCTCCTTAGCATTTTCGTTAATATCCTCAACCTATATTGTTATAAAATAATTGGCCACGCAGTCCGTGCCATCTTTGGTAAATTTCAATTCTGAATATTTTCAATTCTGAATTTCCATTAAACCTCAAATTTATTTTTTGGATTAATTTTAAAAAATATTGAAATTTTAGTTAAAACTTGTCGCAAATGTCTAAATATTGCATTATTAGGCGAGTAAGAACGATTTCCAAAGTTTCAGAGCTCTAGCTTGAAGGAAAGTTGGTTAAATTAACGATCGAAAATTTGATGACACACTAACACACACCAAGTGAAATACATAAAAATGTTGTAAAATATTATAGCCTTTGAATAAAGTATAAAAAAAATATTAGAACTAAAATAATACAATTTTGTAGGTCTTATAATTATACATACAGCTGCCATTTTTTAGAGTTAATAGTGACTTTTATCACTCTCTCTTTCTTGTTGTTATATTTATATTAAGACCTACATAATTGTATTATTATATATATATAGTACTCAATCGTATATTGAGATAATAAATATAAATTAGAATGAGTGGATATATTGAAAACAATAAAGTGTCATCAGATTCCTCAATAATTATCTTGGTTGGTTTTCTTACTATTAAAATTGTTGCAGATGTCAAATTTATTTTACTGGTAACATACCTCTGAGCTACATTTTGTCATTCGTGTGTGGCTCACAAATTAGTCTATTTTACTTATATTTTTATTCAATTTAAAAATATCAATGTAGCTTTTTAAAAAATAAATTTAAAAAAGATAGTCTTACTATTCACTTTCTGAGTGTTCGGATGTAATTAGAGCTTCTGATGTTAGTTCAAAAGTCTTAAATCTGTTTTCTTGAGCTTTTAGAGTTTCTGTGAATTCATCATGGTGTCGTAAGAGGATCTCAACATCACTTAATGTATCCTGAAAAAATATTAAGGGAATAAATATTTAAAAAAATTATGAGAAAAAAATGGAATCTAACTTAGATTTTTGTAAATTTACTATATTAAGGAATAAACTGTTCATATATATTTAAGTTTTAATTGGTGTTCATTGTAACTCTGCCTTTAAAATGAAATCAGCATAGAGAACTGAATTAATATGAATAACCCTAGTTTAGTAAACTAATGAACGGAGCATTGGTAAAATTAAATGAGCTTATATTTTTGATTAAAAAAATTCTTAAACTTCTAGTTACGTTTTTTTAAAAAATATTGTTACTCTAAGCTGCTGTATTTGATGATAATAATTATTGATTATAAGTTTCTTTCCCAACTGATTTGCATAGTCATACGCATTAAAGCTACACAATTCGCCATACTTCGTAATTTTGAATGATAACATAAATTTACATAAAAGACATTTTAGTTACATAAATGACATTTTAATTTACATAAAAGACATTTTACGCTACTGCTTCATACCAAATCACGGAGATTTCGAGGGAATATAATATAATATGTTGCAGTTATTTAGGATAACGATCTTCGACTGAATCAAGTCAAACACTTGGTACTCTGGCCACATAAAAATTGTTCTAATTATAACAAGGTTATACAGCAATCACTACTCATAAAAATTATCTGATATGAATTAAACAAAAGAGAAACTTTATTGTACATGTGTGTGTATAGAAATTTCTGGACAGTTTAGAAAAATACATCTTACCCCTAGTTCTGCAGAATCCAGAAGAGTGCCTTGACTTATGCACATACTATTTAGTTGGTCTGCTTCTCTGTTAAATGACAGAAGATCCATGCTTTGTTGCAACCATGCTTGCTTTTCCCGCCACATGTTGCAAACATTCTCTCTAGCTTCCCTCAGTTCTTCGAGTAGGGGTACAATATCCGTATTCTTTTTTGCAACAGTTGCATGCAGGTGTTCTATTTCTTGAAATCTGAAACATTTTTGTATCAATTGTTACAAAATACGATTTGGTATGACATTCTATTTTAATATACCGCCATTTTAAAAATACACATAAAAATAAAATCACAATTTCAAACAATAGTTTATAGAGGAGTTTTATTGAATAGATATTTATATCGGATTGAACGGAAATATATTTATCATATTTTAAATCTTTCAATTTTCGCAACATGTTTATGTTACGATAAAAGATACTAACTCCAGCATCGATTTTTCTAATATTTTTTTTATCAAGACAACGGGTTGTGTTTCTCTAAATCTTGTTTAATTATATATGTATTTACCTGTAAACGTTCAATGAAAAGTTACAAAGGACAAATAAGTTGACAGTTAACTATTGTTGTATAGGAGGAGAGAAATCAATAAAGAAAACAAAATCGGATTCGATAGGTATTTCTTAAGACCCGTGATAATACAAAAGCTCAAATTACTCGTACATATTAATAATAATATCAATGTAAAATCAAGAATGTTTACATATTAAGTGACTGAAAAGTAGTAAGCTATTACTAGCCAATCTAAATCAATAAGATTGTATAGAATTTCTAATTTGTTAATTTCTTCATTAATTGTGAAATAAAAAGGATTTTGTTATAAAGTAAAAAGAAAACTTTTTATTAACAGATAAATATTTTTTCAAAAAAATAATTGTGTTGAGGAATAATTTAACAAATAATTAGATATTTTATCTATAATTTTCATAATTATGGAAAAACAGTTGTTTCCCATGAAAAAGAAGAGTTTTCATACAAAAATGCCTTAGGGTTATTTCATTTAATAAGATTCTCCATGTTTCATTTGTACAAAATTAAAAACAAATATGGAAAAAACCAAACCCTATAACCTTTCGTCTTGGGTAGAAATTTCATCTCCGAGGTCTCTGTGATCTTTGGCAACATTTTCTGCAATTTCCACATCATTTATTTTTTCTCTCATGCTCAATTTCCTCACCATCATATTAGTCCATTCCATCTACAATAGGAAATATTTTGTTACCAACATATATTTTTAATAATTTAAGAAATTTATGCAGCTATTTCAGAAGCTTTTCATGTAAAAAGAATTAAATCTACCATTTTAAAAGAATTAAATTAGTAAATGTTTTGCTTAATGATTTAAAAAAAAATCTTCTTCAGTAATGAGGCTAAATGACTATTTTATGATTAATATGAGGATAAGTTCAATAACGTCAGTGTAGTCTCATACTTGTAAATTACAAGTCGTTAAATAAAAACGCTAAGCATACTTTATCAAAATATGGTATTTAGAGAGATTAGCTATTCCTTCCCATTGTAAAAATAAAAAGTAGACTAAATTATTCAATTAAAGAAAAGAATTTTAATGTTTATTTATTAATGTTTATTTGATAATACATTGATTTTCGTTTATCCATTTTATAATTCTCTCATCAGAAAAAATCTTATTTTCATTCACCTCGACTTTGGTGAATTTTACATGCTTTGTTCCAGAAAATAATATCATATTCCAAATGTCAATGTTCGAGGAAATTCTCATACCTTTGTAAGAAATAATGGATGAATCATAGTATATGAGAAGCATTACAACAGAAAAAAGAATTTTCACATGATGATTCATTCATTACAAGCATAGCCATGGCATTTTCATTGAGAAAATTCTACTTTTTCATCCAGAGTATCTGAATCTAATATCCTATTAACGAGAAACGCTATTTCTTTTCTTAAACTAAATTATATATTTAAAACTTTTAGATATGAAAAAAAAATCTTTATCTTTATCCTTGCTCGTTCTCCCATTTATTAAAATTTAATTATTTAAGAGGATCTTCAAATATTTTATAAACAGAATTCCCAATTGCTCGATTCTGATCATTAAAACTTAACTTTTATCCCTACTACTTTCCAGGAATGCGTTTCTTTTCTAGGCAATTTATAAAATATTATGCATCTCTATGGATTTATTATTATTTTTGTCATTAACGATCGTCAGTGCGCATATACATTGGTAGTGAATACTGTAACAAAGATTATTGTTTTATGAAGTAAATTTTAGCATAAAATATTAATTTGTTTCTCCAGTCTCAACGAAACATACCGAGAAAATTTTCTTTGTAATAATTAAATTCAAATGGGAGCAATTACGAAAACTTTAACTTAATTTTCACTCAATTTTCTTAAGATTTTGAAAAATTGAGTACTAAGTGAGCAGATTTTGTCAGGTATATTTATCCATAAAATAATTAATGAAGAATGAATTACATATGTATTTAAAAAACACGAAAAATGTTTTACTTGAATTAAAATAGCCCATTTTAAACATTGAGAACTGTTCTTTGAAGTCTAAATGTCTTTCTAATTTTAGAATTCGTGCTTTGAAAGGCGAGGAAAATAGTATGCTTCCTCAAATCATTTAAAAATAATGTTATTATTTACAAAACTATTCTGTAACATATGATGAATAAATAAACTTTTATTATACAATAAAGAAGCTTTATAGAAGTTATTTTTAAGAAAATAATTGAATATATATTTTTTGAGGGTATTCATAATACAGTAAAAAGGTATTAAAAAGAATGAAGTTTTACTAATGAATCGACACTAGTTTCAAACATTTGTATGCCAGCTTCTTCTTCTAAGTTCTTTTTTCTTTCCTTTACTTTTATCTGAAAAAGGATTAAAGAATAAATTTTCTAACAATTTTTGCAATTCCTGGAAAAACATAATAAGAAATTTAACTATATATTTTTATCAGAATAATAAAGCCAAATTTCATGAAAAGAAATGTACTTTTTTGAAGTTTTCTATCCATTAGTAAGAAACACAAAATCTGAAATAAACGTTCAAATAAATGAAAAGGTAAAAATAAAAAAAATGAGCTCATTCAACCAGGTATAAACCAGAAAAATATGGTTTGCTCTCTTGAATACTTACGACTTTAATGCCTCCCTAAAAATCAAGAGCGAATTTATAAATTATGCACTTAACATAAACATCTATGCATACTGTATAATTATTCTAGAAACTGTAATTAAATAGGTCCAGTAACTCTGATTCAAGGAGTCCCCATCTTTTAAAATTTACTGTTCTGCGGGTTCAGGAGAGAGTTCTGCAAATTACACAACTGTATATTAACATGGCTTTAAAAAGTTAAAGCGCCGCCAAATCAACAAAAATGGAAAAACAAAACTCACTGATTAACATAAAAATTCACTTGAAGGTAGTAGATGTGCTTATTCATTAAAGTAAACAAAAATTATGTACGGGGATGATTTTTTTTTTTTTTTTTAAATTTTCGCTGTTACATTATGACGTCGCAATATATTAAGGAAATTATGTTCAAAGCGAAAAAGAAAACAAATAAAACTTATATCAATTAGGTATATCACCAAGTCGAACCTTCATACAAACTTTACAACGATTATTCATGTCTTAAATGAGGTGATCAACCGTCGCAGATACTAGCACAATGACTATTCTTTCATTGGGGAAAGTTTTTAACTGTATGAAGAGGTAAAAAAAACCTTTCTGAGACATCCCGTCCGAAAACTCACCAAAGATTTTCCATGAGGGGTTAAGCTCAGGAGAATGTACCTGCCACTCCCCACGAGAAGTATTCTTACTTTCCAGATACTCGTCAATTATGTTGGTTCGATATGGACGAACATTATTATCCGTAAGGAGGAAATCAAGATCAATAGCTGGAAAGTGGAATCTTAAAAAGAAATCTAGGATTTCATCCCGATATTCTGCAATATCGAGCAACCATCACAGACCGCCTTTAAATACATGCATCTCAGTGGGATATCCCACTAAAATTCCATCATAACGCAAATATTTCCGAATGTGCAATGATGTTCTTGGCTTGATTGTATGTGCCGTGATTTTTGTGAAACGTGATGTGTGTGTGATTTCTAAGATGACTAACGTTGAACGAACATATCGTTTACTAACATCTTTTACATAAAACAACACATCATAATAAACATAAAATACATAGAAGAATGGTGACACAAATTTACATCATCTTCATATTTACCGCAACGCTCGTCTGCGCGTCTAGACTCCCCCTCCCTTCGACTCTCTCTCTCTCCTTCTCTGAACAAAAACGTTGCAGTCTCCTGAATTTAAAGACAGCCACTTTTTGGCGATTTGTCACTGCATTGGTGAGTTTACTGTTGACTTCTTTACATGACATTGCAAAAGCGTTTGATGAAATGTGATACCAAGGCCTCACTTCCAAGATGACGTGACTTGGAATTTCGGACCAATTTATTATAATTATACATTCGCTCTTTGTTTCACGAAGATTTTGAGTACTAGATGACGATGCAGTCATCCCCATACTTTCTGGGGTATCTCAGGGAAACCTTTTATCACCAAAATTTTTTAATTTGTACATAAATGATATTTCAATGTTTCCATTTAACAATGCAGGCGGACAACACTGCCATCATAACTCCAAACATTTGCAATCGGAAAATTATCGCAAGATTGAAGAAATACATTTTTCGTCTACAACTCTGGTTCATTGTCTAGAAAATTAAGATCAATGTATCAAAAAGCGCCTGTCTTCTCTTTATGAGACAGCAGTGAATCGATAATTTACCTATTGTCACCATATTTATATTGGCGTTTTTCTTACTCTGCTCACTCAAGTGCTCTTTCTTTTTAAGACAGAAACTTCACATTTAAGTAACCTATTTTTTAGGTATGACACTTTCCCGCTAAATTAAGATGAGAGGGTAAATTTAATTTTTCTTTTAAATAGGAACCACATAACTTTATATAGTTGTCTGTAGGACGTGTGTGTCTTGTTCTCATCAGATTCAAACAAGTCGTGTGTGCCGTGTTCTTTCTAGTTCAAATCAGGAATCTTTGAGAACGGGACCTTGTTCCAACCTTTGACAATCTAGTTAAATGTTTATGACACCACTTTATCTTGTTTCTCTGGATTTGATAGTTAGTGATTACAAACACTTGAAACTGGGGAGTACAGTCCTTTTATGTGGAGCTTTTGGAGTATTGTACTTATTGGCGTAGAGGGGGAAGAGTAGGGGGAAAGGGGTCATGGACCCGGGCGGCACAGATATGGAGAAAGACAGAGCTGGCTGATCCTATCAGCAACATCATACTATGGTCATTAGATGAGATAACTGTATTGTCATCTCTTAAATGTGTAAAAAAATTAATGAAATAAATAATGGAGGTATTTCTCCAAGAAAAATGTAAAATATTTCTGCGAACTTCAGTATTTTTAAGAAGTCGCTAAACATTTATGAATCTACTATTTTCGAAACATCGTTTAAAGCAAGTTCTCGCCAAAATCAATATTTCTGCATTTTACAAAGAAGTGTAACGCAAGCATGTTTTTCTTATCCCTCTCCCCACGAGCTTGGTGCAATTGGGCATGATTATTGAAATTGCGACACATGAACAAACTGTAACCACATCAACTGAATCAGACTTTGTGGGAAACGATATCCATAAATGGCCTAAAAATATAAATTCAAACATGTGATTTCTATTAATATGATGAGGTCTCGAAGTCTTTTAGCACTTTAATACAGACTTCGCTGAGGAGCCAATAGTACCATGTACTATTCAATCAGAGTCTGACATGGACTCTATCTCATCGAAAGTATTGTCAAGGAGCGGCTAATGCAAGAATGGTTCTGACGCACATTGACAAAGGAGGAAAAGGTTTTAAGCACTTGGGTGGCTTAATCTCCTTCTGGTGTCAATAGAGGCAACTTTTTAGAATTGTGAGTGATAATCAAGAATAGGAAAGTTCTTTTATAGATTTCATTGAAACAATACAAAACAGCTCCCTATTTTTCAATTCCTCGCTAAACTACTTTTCTTTTTCACTATACACAATATATTTTATTATTTCTTTAGAACTCATAAATCATATCACTTTGTTTCTTCTTTACGGTAGCTTACTTAGCTAAAGACTTTCACTTAACCTACTGTAGCTTACTTAGCTATTTACTTTCCTTAAAAATTCATATGAGATCAGACACACTTTTTAATAACAATAACAATCTAATTTATTCTTTCAATACAGTTCCTTTTGCGTTACCTTGGTAATTTGTTCAGTTTACAGTTAGTACTCCATCACGCCGCAATACATTTAATAACAGTTCCCTTCTCTTTACCTTGGTGATCAGTGCAGTTTACAATTACACCCAATCAATCCGCGATTCACAACTTCTAAAGTATCAAGTCGCTTACGTCCGCTCCGCTAGGAGAATTAGTCTGATTTTCTCTGCTCTTAGGGGATCGTATGACATTCCATACTCACCCTTTACAAAAATACGCCCTCAAAAGCGGGCTTTAAGCACGGGAGATAACACATATTTCCATATACATTTGAAACTATTTTAAGTCACTCAAACTCAAATATGCTTTCGAAAATTGAAAATTTATATCACCTGTGCTAAACAATTGGAAGTTAGTGTATTGGAAAATATGTTCGGCCATATATAAATTCGTAGCAAGTGGATTAGCTAGCATATATTAGTTATATGTTTCCTCCAATTTTAAGTATTCCACAATCGTGTATGTCTTACTTGAACGAGTACTACCACATAGCGTGATAGAGAACATGGATCAAATTCTCTTCTAAAAAATGTAGCGTTTTAAACGTAAATGACAGCCCTATACACTTAAATTGTACCTGGCTGAATTAGGTCTCCTCTTCAATTAAGTATACATCTCCGATAACGATGACATTAAACTGTGTTAGATGAAATATACTGCATCCGTGTTTTCACTATTGCATCCTCATCGAGAGTAACTGTATCAGTTTCTTTTTGACGCGTCTGCGAATATACTGTGCCTAACCTTTTTATCAGATATAAGCAATAAATTACGCGTATTCTGTGAGAGAGTCAAAGAAAGCTCAAATATTTTAAGATATTAATGGCCTTCTTTACTTACAAACCAATATCATGTAACTTAGATGAAATCGTTTCTTTCAATACAGTAATTACCATTATAAAATGTGAGCTATATATATATACTTCTTTACATTAGAATTAGATTTACACAGTACATACATTAATACCTTAATAGAAACTTTTATTTACTCAGAGAGTACAGATTAATTTTGTACTCATTTTTTATTCATTTGGAAATTATATATATATATATATATATATACTCGTAAAATTTTCAAACTTAAAGACACAAATGTATATAAGTACTAATAAATGTTATTTTAGTACTTACAAATACTTTTTTAAATTTAAGTTAATACCAATACCTAACTTTATTCATCTTGTTCATATTTTTTAAAAAGAAAGGAAGCTAATTGTCAAAGTATGATTGTAAATTTTATGTTATTCCAAATATTTATTTACGTTATACACCGAAAAGAACGTTGCGCATACTTTTTAGAATTTTTATTTTACTCTTTCAGTCAAGCAAAATTTCACTCATTTGACTTAACATATGGTAAAAATTATTATTATGTATATACACAATTAATTATAATTTATAAACTTATATTATCTATAATAGAATATGTTTAATTTTTAAAGAAGTGTTGATAATGTGTTTCTTAAATGCACTTAGAAGCAACACAAGAGCTATGGAACAGAGACTCGTAATTTTGAGCCACATTCAAGTGACGAGAACAACGCCTGAACTCACACCTCACTTTTCTAACTTCCATACGATGTCAATGCAAGAACTTCAAGTCTTGACGTATTTAACGTGCATGAACCCCAGTATACAACGAGTCTTTAATGGAATCAATTCTCGAACAAGCGACTCGACAGAAGCGTTGCCTGCTTCGAATTCGTGACTGAGACCACTTAGCTCCTGCGACAGCTTAAAGAACAATTACCATTGGAAATTAGATTAAATTTTTCCTCTTCCCCCTTTTTGTTTTTGTCTTTCCGAGCGAAAGCTCAGCACTTTATAATACAACTAAATTTTTTTTCAATGCTGATAATCTTCGTTTTATAAATATCAGTTTCATCACAGGTGTCAAAGAGAAATATGTTATTTAAAATATTTAAGCAAAAACATGTAATAAGAGTTGAATCATTTGAAGATTCAACTGAAGAAATGTGGAAAGTGTTCACTTTCTCTTATGGTATAAATTAATATATATTTATTATTTGAATAAATTGTATTAGAATCAAATTAAACAGTTCATTACATTTTGAAAAATAAACTTAAATAATATTTCTAAAGGAAGTTCATTCTGAAATTAGTAAAATTTCTGAAACAAATATAACCTGTGCTTTGTTAACTTAGTATAAATTTCCAACAGTCTATTTTTTTAATTAGTTTCTAGTTATATATTTGCAAAAAAAATATTTTTCAGTGAAAAAAAAATTTATTTCATCAAAAGAAAGAATGAAATGGAACCACTTTCATTCAAAGACAATATCTATTCCCTCTTACTTGATATTTTAATTATTGTCAATGCAATTATCTGTCCATCGATATTTTATCAAGATAAAATTTCAAGCGAAAGAGGATGCTTTTAATATTTCGCAACGGAAGCTCTATTCTGATTATTTTTTTATCAAATCAGAAATATGTAACTTATTAATGTAAGCATAATGTCCTTTGCAAAGCACATAAAAAGAATGAGCGCTAAACAAGATAAACAACTTATAATTAAACTAAAGTAGAGTAGGATAACATAGCTTTTCTAATATTCCATATTTTGTACAGTTTTTACTGAATAGCTTTTGTGTTTCTTTCAGGTTTTTTCTACTCAGTCACCGTTTATTTCTTCTTCATTAAAAATTAATATTTGAAATTTTAAATAAGATCAACATTTTTAGTACAACAATTGACTCTGAAATTATATGCGAAAATATTCAAATTTTCTAATTGGTTATTCGTAATTATAATTTTTTCCCTCTCAACGTTAATACTTATTAATTAGATTGAATAACTCCACAAATGTATTGTTTCATTCTATATACCGACTAAAACCTTGACACTCCTTCTCAACACGTTTACAGGAAAAATTAAAAGGAAAACGCACGTGCTTGTCTACACGAATGTTTGAAATGTTTTATTATATAAATTAGGTCACGCACACGCATAAGTTTGACATATGAAATTAGTTGCGAAAAGTAAGTTACTTGACAGGTAACAAGAAAATTAAATTTTCGAGACAAATAAAAGTGGAGGAAAGAAATGCATTTTAAATTCAAGTCAGCATGAACGTAAAATATTTATTAAATACATTTTATTACGTATTTAAGGCACATATATTTAGAACGAAAGATTGATTTTTTTATGAATATTCTCTGTAAAAAACATACAAATGTTTTAAAGATAAATATTTTTCTTTTCATTTCAGGTGATTTTTATTATCTTTTTTAGTTTATAAGACGTTAATTAAAAGGAATAAAAAAACTTTATAGGTATAATAAATAATTTCATTATAAGAAGCATATATATGTAAGTCGTACATTATTACGGTAGTATCTGTATAAAACGGGTGGTCATTTTAATTGAAAATTGTCCTAAATTACCTGATATTTTTCCCATTGATCATCTAGTACACGAATTTTTGTCTTAATAGAATCACTTTGGTCTGGATATAAACTTGCAACGCTGAAATAATGAACAAGAAGTATGCAAAATTACAAACAGTTTTTCTTTAAAAGAGGTTACAGACATAAAAATTAACATAGTAAATATCATTACACTGAAAGGCAGAGATAGCATAGGGAAGGATTGGAATAATAAAAACATCTAATATAACTTAGAACAAAGTCATAAAGGGCTTTTTTACATACTTTTCCGCAAGAACATGGGCTTGCTTAACGCGTTCTTCCCCCGGAACAAGATCTCTTTCAATCGCCTGTAATAAAAGCAGAATTGATAATGAATTACAAAAACAACTCAAGTTAGTTCGAAATCTTAATATGCGATTTTAATTCTCATTAAGAATTAAGATATTTAATAAATGTGTGCGTCAAAAATTGAAATCAATGCTGACATTTATTAAAAATCCAATTTAAGGAAATTTAAAATAGTTTATTTATAATTTATCCTTTAATCTAAACAATTAGAAGTGATAGTATCCTTTTCAGGCCTATTTTACTAATTTAAAATATTGTCTTAATATACACATTGATCTGGAATCTGAAAAAATACTGAATATATTACTTTTAAAATAAAAAAAATTTCGCATATTTCACAGCATTCATGCATATAAATTGTCATATTTTCTTTCGTTAACACAACTGCAGTTCATTCGATTAAAGCGTCATCGGAGACAAAGTTTTAGCAAACTCGATGCTATTTGAGAAATTTGACCTCAGTACAATTTAGTCAACATTGTTTAAAATGCCTAGGAGACTTACGTTCCATTAGTCTCTTTTCATCGTTGTGTTTACGTGAAGCGAAGCCAGTCTCGCAATGAAGATGATCTCCAAATAGACTCCCTTCCTAAAGACAAGTCCTTCTTCACCTTATTAGCTTTGGACAACTGTTTAGTGATATGTAAATCAAATTGTTTTTTATTTGAAATTTAGAAAAAAAAAAAAATTCCTTTTCTCTCTCTCTCTATCTCTTTCCAATCTTTTATTTTTAAAACAAATTAAACTTCTATTCAAGAACATTTGACCTTTTCCAATGAACTCAATTAGTCATTTATACATTTTCTTTGTTCATTTCTCAAACAATTTTTCTTTGTTGATTCTATGCATTTGTATTTCCCCCCTTTTTTATTATACTTTTTATGTGCAGTTATAAATGTTACGAAGTTCAGGCAAGTACAAGCAAAATGAATGCATCACAACTAAATAATCTTTGAATTAATTAATATAGTATATTTAAATACAAGTCCCAACACTTACATAGCTGATCCTCCTTTTCTCTTTTTATGTGTATTATTGAAATTATACTTTATCAATCATATTATTTTTAAAAAAATCTGTAATCTTTTTAATACTAAGAATTTCGTAAATTTCAGTTTCGAATTATTTTTGGTTGGACAATTAGGATGAAAAATTAATTTATTATAAGCGTATTAGAGTATATAAGGAAACTGTTAGCAGGCAAAAAATAAATTTTTACCAGTAATTATTTTTATGGAAAAAAATTTAATTGTAAGTTTTATACCTCTTTTAAGCTTATTACACTTGGATAGTTATAAGAAAGATAATTATATTCTTTGTAGAGTGCATACATTTTACAAAATATAATTAACCTAAAACTTTATTTCATAAGTTTACTAAAGTTGTTTTGTGTATGTTACGATTGTGTGCGTTGATTTGTGTGTGTTACGATCAATTCAAATAAATTCAATTTAATACATTATGAACAATATATGAAGCTTACTTCTTGTTTTCGACGCAAGGTATCTAAGCTTTTAATATCCTCAACCGCTACGTAATCTTCTCTTTCACATTTTTCTTTCAGCCAGTTGATGGATTCATCACAAATTCGGTGAGCAATTAATACACTAATTATAAAAAATATTGAGAAATTACTGTATTTAGGAATTTTTTTTTTTATTTATATATTGAAAAAGCTACTTTGAATTTAATACATAATTGCAATTAAAAATATTTAAATTCACTAAAAGACCTTCAGTAATGTGATTATAAACTCTTTTATAGGAGTTTTTAATAAATTGAATGGTGCATTTATATTTTATAGGATTCTAATTTTTAAGCTGCATATTTTAAAGAATTCATAGCGCTCTCATTTATAATACTTTTAGATAAAGAATTACCTGATAAATTAAATCTAAGAATTAAAAGGAATAGAAATGTTGATATTTTTTGTCATAAATCTCACAAAGGTTAAATCAATTTTTACTATATAAGATGCATATTTGAAATTTAGATGGATAGTTTTTTTTTAATCACTCTGAAATTTTGAACAGTTATTTAAAATCTATAAGATTATTCTTCTTTATCTTATATAATCTTGAATATAATAAAGAAAATTTGTAAATAGTTTTGATGTTTTCACACAGATTAAGGTTAATTCTCAAGTATTTATGTGAACTTATTTATAAAATTATTATTTATCCTGAAAATAACACATTAACAAAAAACAACAAAAAATGAGGCAATTATAAGTATTCCATGAATTATGATCTAGCTAAATAAATTCCACCACCAATAAAAAGTACTTGACTTGTGAGAGTCATATCCTTTAATATAGACGAAACCAAAATTATTTTGATTAAACTTTCATAGTCATACTCTTTAAGGAATAATTGAGATTCATTACAATTGTTCTCTTTTGCTTGAATCAGTTGTTAATATTAAATAACATAAATTAAAAATAAAAACACTTATTAATTGTTTTTTTAAAATTATCAATCTAACAACCTTCCTCTTTAAGTAATTTTTTATAACTTTCAAAGCTTCCTTTTACATGTATTAATTTCCGATGCTCTAATGAAAAAAGTAGCAGAAAACTTCTTAATTTCAAAATTTACCGTGTTTTACGGAGTATAAGACGCGTTTTTTCTTAAAAATTGGGTGCATCTTATATTCCGAAGGTAAGGTTTGTATTCTCTTTTCAAAGTCATATGCACTTCCTTTTATGTTCCCAAGATCGGTGTAGAAGAAATAGATGACAGATCAGATGAGAGTTATATGGTTTTTATTGGTTTCTGAAAGATCAGCTTATTAATAAAAAGTACCTATTATTTAGTTCATTTTTTAAGTAATCATACTTTAAAATTAAGGTTTATTTATTTTTTATTTATTTATTTTTTCAAAAAAATATATTAAGTTTCTTGGGTGCCTCTTATACATGGGAGCGTCTTATACATTGGAAAATACGGTACCTTGCGCTATGTATGAATAGAAAAGTTACGCTACTTATAATTTTTTCTTTTAGTATGAGTTCCCTTTATGTCTTTTTTCCAGATTAGAAATTTATCGAATTACGCTTTGAATAAACAGTAATTATTATTTAAATTTTTTCTGTGCTACAGCTGTTAGGCAATGTGTTATGTTGATAATATATATATATATATATATATATTAACACCTCTTATATATATATAAAGGTAAAGCTAGATATATCTTTCAACTTACCTTGTGAAACCTTTCAGTTCTTCTCTTTGAAACTTGTTATATCATGTAAATGTTGCCACCTAAAACATCGCAAAAAATTTATTTTCATTATCAGATTTATCTGCATCTTTTTAAATGTTTTCATTTTTACTCTTATGAAGTCATGTAAATTATACCTTCGATAAACATCATCGAATAAAATTCTTGAAGTTTGAGCATGTTCCGAGTTATCTGACTCTAATGTCTCGCATAAGGTTTTAAGTTGATCAATAACTAAGCCATGAGCTGCTAGGTCTGTGATATATCCCTGAAATAATCAAATGCATAAATGATCTGACAAAAGCATAGCATTTTTAAAATACTTCAGTCAACACAATAATTTCCAATGTATGAAGTAATATTGGTTAAATTTCAGTGAAGGTAACATGTTGTCATGAGAAATATATGAACGCTTTATGAAATTTTATACCATAAAAAGTTACTTCATTGATTTTTCATGTTTTACATGACAAATTGCTTAACATCCATGAAATAAAACTTTCTATACCTCAAAGCACTTTTCCACATTATCAGCATCCTTTCCGAAGTCGTTTTCATTGATCAGTCGTTCCTGAAACAAACAATAAGTGCAATAGTCTAATTTTTACACGAAAAAGAAATAGCGTTCTTAAAGAGACTAACCACTATTCAATTTACCTTTAATCGCATCCATTGTTCCATTTCTTCACATCCATTTTTAAAACGGAAAAACATGCAACTGTGTTGAAGGCGTTGTCTCCTATCCTAAAATGTAGATTTCGATTGTCATAAAATACCAAAAATTGAAGTTCTTTAACGCTTATTGAATATTATGTTTTTAGTTATTTCAGTTACTTTTTAGAACTTTTTTAGCATTTTGCATTAAATCGTAATGAGTTAAATCTTGGCCAAATATGTATCGATTATTCTAAAAAAATAAAATGAGAAAAACTTTTTTCATATAATGAATTTATGAATAAGTAGAAAATCAGAATTAAAACCTAAAATAGTTCTTTTACTTATGAAACAAGCACGAAATTTCTTACTGCCTCCTGTGAATCTTAGAGACTCATGTAAGTTAAAGAGAATAAATATCACTCTATTGAATTTTAATAAATTAACACTGAAGTTCTTTATTACTTCATTGAGAGAGAGAGAGAGAATAAGAAGAAAAAAAAAAACACTCAGTACCTCATATTTTCTTTGAAGTGCAGAAAAAGAATTCTCAATCTGTATCTGGTGATCATAAATTTGAGCCTTCATATGCGTTTGGATTCTAGAATCTTCTAAAATTTAAAAATGGGTTACAGTATCAGCATTGTTGTAATTTAATTTTTTAACTATACCATGAAATAAAAGTTAAGTAAAAATGATTAATGCTTGATTTAAATAACCGTAGTAAAAACAGAATTAGCTTTGTGATTTAACTTCAATTATACTCTAAATGAAAAAAATATACATATAATACACACATGGAAACATATATAATAAAAAAAACTTTAAAATAAGAATTATAACATGTTTTGTATAATAAGAATTATAACATCACATTGAAAATGTGGCCATAGTTCAGAGAGAGAAAATGTACCCTTTGAAAGTTCTAGAAGCGTTAATTTATATATGTATTTATTCTTTAACTCAAAAGTGTAACATTTTTAACATTCAGATTAATTATTTGAATTGTTATAAATTTTTTTTATCTTTTCGATATTTCAACCTCAAAAATCTAATGCACGTGGAAATTAACAGCCGTAATGTAGAAATAAGTCTTACCCTTTTACGCGAAATATTCCTCTGCGTCATTATTTTACGATTAAAAGAGAAAGGGATTATTATTTTATATTATTATGTTATTTCCCAAAACTAAAATGCTCATGAAAGAGAAAATAAAAATGAAACCAAATGCAATTTTTTTTAATAATGTTAGTATTGTATATTTTCTAATTCAGCACAGTAGGAAAATTTATCCATTAATTGCTATTGTGAAATAAGAAACTTTTTTAATATAAAGTTACATATGATTTACCCTATTTTTAAATGTTAGTTGGCTTCATTTATACCTTTGAAAATCTATAATCGGGAGAATATATATTATTTTTTTGGTTTTTTTTTTTTTTTCATTTTAAACCTCAAGAAGGATATGAATGCAAATAATATTAGTATTAGAATTGATAACGAACTTTTGCAGCATTTTATTTCAAACATTAAATACTGAATCATAAATGTTGAGTAAGCTGCAAAATTTTTGCTCTGTTTGTCTTCGTTTACGTACAAGTAATTTTATGCTATCCCCCCTTTCTTTTTGTTTCTACATATAATCAATCGTAAAAACATTAAAAGTAAGATTATTTTAGATTAACATTATTTAATAATTATTCGTTAAAAAAAAAAAGATCTCAAAAGGAATTCAGCATCTTTCCATTTTCGGTAACAATGGAATAATAAATAATAAAGAGATACGAAATGCACTGATTACCCTTTCGGTTGTTATTTCACTTTTGAAAAAAGAGAAAGAATATCGAAAGGTTTCGTATGAGGGTATTTTAAAATGTAACATCATCTTATAAAATATATATAGAATAAGCATGTAACTTTTTTTCTAACTACTTTCGGGTGATTATATTACTCTATTTGAATAATTATGTTAGATATGAGATAGTATTAGAAAGTGCACTTATATCAAATTTGCAACCTAAATTTGATTTTTTTGTTTATTGTTTTTCTTATAATTAAGAAGGCGCTAAAAGTGAAATGTTACTCTAACGACCTTATCATTATTCAAATTAATATAAAAGTGTCTTGTTCCTCTTTTTGATTAAGTAGTTTCCTTTGAATTAAAATTAGAGTATTTCTCTTACTAAACCCAGAGAAAATGTTATACTGTATTACAGACATCATATGAAGAAAGACGACGTTTTTTTCAAGACATCACTTTTAATTTTGGCAGACATTTTCTTACATAAATATATGCACAAATTTACAAGAACAATTCTTACATTTTTCTTTTGCGCATCAAAAAAAAAAAAAAATCCCTTTCTTCTCTCGTCAATTACTATTCAATGTTCTCTCAAAACAAAAAAATTACGAGGTGTTGGGTGTAGCTTATTAATTTTTATTCAACTTTAAATGTTTAAATAATAATGCTCATTTTTAAAAAAAATGTTTCAAATATATTTCTGATCATTTATTAAAATTTAAATATTTTCTTCCAAATATTCAATACATCACACTGAAAAATGACAACACAGTGAAATATTTTATTTACTAACATTACCACAAATAAGTTCTTTTTAACTTAATTGAAAATAATATTTTAAATTGGTTTCTAACTTTGGTATTTCTATAGTTAAATTTATAATGCGATCAAATATATTTAAGATTACGACTCGGATGTATTAACTCTTTTCTTATTATCTATCATAATAACTTGATATATATAATTTAGGCATAGCTTCTACTCGTACAAGTTCATTGTGAATATAACCACTATTCTTTTAACACCGGACAGGCATGCTTTTCCACATAATACAAAAAAAAATTAAATCTTCGTTTATTACACCGTTCAGATGAAAATTCAGAAATATTCAAACCCAAGTACATAGATCTGCTAAGAACTTATCTAATACACACAATCATAATTTTACATTAGCTCCAGATTTCATATATTTTATGACAATAGAAATCAACATTTTCCTTAGCAAGCTTATCCATATGGTTTGGACCGTATAATAATGAAACTCAATACAGATTCCGATATTAAGTAAAAATCAATGCAGCAATAATACTGCTTTAACATAAGACTTATCATAGAAAGTATATGCTATCAATACGCTCATATCTTCATGAAATTGCCAGTTCCATGTCGAATTGCTTGACATATTAATAATCTATTCCTTTTTAGAAATTGCACAATTTCGCCTTAAATCCACAAATGGGCTTAAAGCGAAATATCTTTCACAAATTGGGCTGTCACAATTTTAAGAATGATTTTCCACAGCACTTAGAGATCAATATGTTCGCAAAATAAAGCAACAGAAGGTACTCTTCCTGCATAATTTCTGTAGTTGATTTGATATAGTATTCAAAATAAATTGATAAATATTCCCCGTTCGCTATTGACAGCTAAAGAACAACTAACAATTCAAAACTATAAATATTTATCATTGTTTATGCAGGATATACTTCAAATTTAGATAATAAATATACTTATAAGTTTAAAATGATTACAAAAATGCAACCATTTAAAAAGGCTAAAAGTAAATAAAAAAATAATTTTTTCAGTACGCATGATATGATTTACCTTCAGAAATATTGAAACTTGGCTGCGATGACATCATTGGAGATCCCAAAATTGTTTTCTGATCAGTTCTACTTAGCTAAAAAAATTCGAAGATGTGAAAAAAAAAAAAAAAAGAATATCGATATTAATTTTTCTACAGTGAAAGTGACTATCAAATAATTTATGTAAATTAAGATAACTATAAATAATAAAATACGGTGCCCCCTGTAAATGAAAATTATATAGAAGAAATCTAAATATAAAAAATTTTCATTAAAAATAAAGCTTATAAATTCGATATTTGTAACACAATTTAATTAAACATTCTCTCATTTTTGTACTTGTGTAAAAAAATTTTAAAACATATCAATATTATTCTAGACATCATTTGATTAAAGTTGCATTTAACATTTTACTTTGAAAAAATGAATGAGCAGAGAATTACAAAGAGTTATTTTTTAAATGTTATTTTGAAACTTTGTCTCGATAGGCTTTGGAATGTTAAATAAGAAAACTTATGTTTTAAAAAAAAATCTCTTCAATTTTATAAATGCTTTCAGTATGACCGTTTTATGAATCGAATACATATTTTTGGGTTTTTTATTCATAGATTAGGTTTCCAAATACATTTTTCTGAGCAATTAATTTAAAATAAAGAAATTTGTTTATTATCATTGCTATATAGCTGGCTTATAAAGATTACTTTTTTGTTAGAAACAGCACTGCATATCCTGTCAGCTTCTTGACGTAATCTTTGCACTTCTGACGCATTTGTGGAAATTTCTGTTTGAACGGTGATGTGTCGTCGAAGTAAAGCCTTAAAAAAATAATATATATATATATATATGTGTGTGTATATAAGTTCGTTTTTTATTAAAAATGCTTCTCTTAAAATACCATTATTCACAAAACATTTATTGATTATACAATATAAAGGAAATTACATCAGTTTAATTTTTACTGTTCAATGATGCTCGTTATTTTATTTTTTTCAATAACCGGATTAGTTCGTAGACTATTTTTAACAAAAGAAGCTATGTAAATTACGCATCAAAATTTTCCTGAAATCGATATTATGTAGGATGTAATAAAAAAAAATCTTTCATGCGAAGTGATGTAAAGATAATTCTTGGAAAACTATGTCAAATGATAAATCCAAGTTTCTTTAACCCAGAATGCAACAATTACTTCTTTCATCCTTTTTGTATTATTTGATTACTCTCTCATGCTTAAAAATAATAATTAATAATCCTTTAAAATAAATTTTTAGCCTTGAGAAAAACAATATGCAGAGTATATTGCTTTTCTCAGTAGTTCTGTAATAATACGCCTAGATTATTTCAAACTTTTTTTTAATTAGATTAAAAAATTAGTTCACAAGCTATGATTTTGAATCCGTTGCTTTTTGTCTCATACTTGCAATGGCAATTTTTTCCTAAAAATATTATGATTGCTTCTAACTTTCAATTTAAACTCGTTTAAATAACATTTGGATAAATCATAATATTTCTAACCACAAAACCCATTAATTTTCAAAATTAGCTTATCTCACCATTATTAATAATTATGCAAATAATCACAATTAATACTTTTTTATCAATGGGAATAAATTTTTATAAATATATTAAAGACAATTGTATTGGTATTAAAATTCTTCAAGAAATGTTTGTACGTGACATAATAAGTACTTTAGAGAAATGATAATTAGGCACAGTTTCTGCATGGATTACGGCATATTTGTAACTGACTTCATCTGATGAGAATATTGACCTCTTGTTACAGAAAATCTTTGAAGTTACACCTTATTCGCACTTGTTAAATAATCCTGTTGAAGGATGCTCAGAATGCTGATAACCTGGCACAAAACCTGTTTACTAAAGCATTGTGCACTGAGAACAAGTCAATTCCTCTTAAACGCTATGGACAAGATAATTATCACATGTTAGGTAAATAAAGAAGATGTTTATCTTTTTGTTAATTTTTTTAATTGAGTTTTTGTAGAATTTTCAAATGAATTTCAAAATAATTTTTGAAAAAAAGTGAAACTTATTTTAGAAGTTTGGGACCCATAAAATGGCTGTCTTTCTACTCTTTATGTGCTCCTATTACATAATATTCGCTGTCTTTTCTTCATTCCGCATAATTATAATAAGTAATATTTCTTAATTATTAGAATTATAGGCTTTTTTAAGTAAACGATATTCATAACCGTAATTAGCGATTTTGTTTTTAAAATATGCACCATTTATTTCGCTTCTAAGAGTAACATTTTCTATTATAGTATGAATGAATTAATAACATGATTACAGAAAAACTCATTTTCATGTACGAGTTTTGTAACATCTATCCCACTGTTAAAATTTACCAAAAAAAAGAGTACTTTTTAAAAAAAAATCAGGGCTATCTTGCATATTCTGCTTTAATATATAAAAAATATAATAGGAACAAATAATCAAACGTTAAATTCAAAAACAGAAAAAGACAGTATATTAGCTTCAACTTCTTCATCCAGGTAAAAAAAAAAAAGGATAACTACTAATTATTATATTTTTAATAAAAATAGGCATACCACCATCAAGAGACCCACAAAAGATTTGCTAAAATATATATAAGATTGAATTCAATTGCAGTTATAATCTGAATTTACTGTAATTAATGATTATTCTGCTATATCATTCGTTCATTACATAATTCTTACTTCGCATGTCAATTCATCCGATCCACAGTCTAAACTGGATAACAAATGAAGCTTTTCTGAAATCCATGAATCACATTCTTCTGCATCAGCGAAATACTAAATAGAGAAAAATAGTATGAGAATAATTTGTAAATATATATA
>BMAW01038029.1:0-12650 GCA_019974015.1 Nephila pilipes | reverse complement strand
AATTACTACTGTGCAATGAAATTCCTGAAATTGAAGCATTGTGCAATTCCAAATAATTTATACTGGATGAAATTAATTCATTGTCTTTTTTCCATACATTGTTTGTTAAATTATTCAATTTAAAAACTATGCTATTGCATTAACAAATAATATTGAATAAAATTAGAATCTAAACAAAAATGTTTAAATATTTTCTTAGAGATATATACCATTTTATTATTTTTAAACATTTACTTGGACTAAAAATATCCATAAAGAAGTATAATTATTATTTTCAGTAAAATGAATTTTCTCCAAAAGAATAAAAAATGAGCCGATCTTATTCTGCCTCAAAAAACATTATTGCACATTCTAAAAAATATATAGGGATGAGATTTTAATAAGAAATTCTTATTTCATGCACAATTATATTACATGCATTTCATTTCCATTTCTTGAATATACAAATCTGGATGAAAACATACTAAAATGCATATTTCATGTAAAGTTAGTTGTAACAGCGGTAAATTGTAACGTTGTTTAAAACTTTTTGATTAAATTTTTTTTTTTACAGAACATGATTCTTATGATCAGCTGTAAAATGTAAGCACAGTTATTACCCTGCTGAAACAGGTAGTGAGAAGCTAATGTGCACATGTTCTGTTTCAGCTAGTAATTGGATGAAAAATTTTGATCTTTTTTTTTAAAAAAAGTTTTTCTATCCAAAGTTTTAAAATGATTCTTTCTTTTTACTTTAATTGTAATATATTTTTATAAATCAATAAAAATGTCTGAAACCATATAATGGGACAAGTTGTAACATTACAACCCCAATTTAACTGGAAAGTCATGTGAAAAGTTAGATGTAGCATACATGTGACCATATGTCCCTTTTCTAGATAGCTTGTCCCAAAACCAGAACAGAATTAACAGAATGTAACCAGAACAGCTTCAGAATGCTGAAATGTCCCATTTTCAGAAAGAGAGCAACTCATAATAATTTTAAAAAGGACTTGGGACACTCAAATATACTCATAGGAAAGATATTTTCTCTCATGAATAAGTTGCAGTAGTGAAGAAACATGTTTGAAAGTCTCAGTTCTCAAACCCAACAAATTGATCATGAAGATCGAACAATTATACTAAAGCAAAAAATTAGTTCTGAAAAATATAAATTTTTTATTTTCATGTGTTCATTCCTATTCTTTCCAATAATACTACTAAGAAATATCATTTTCTTGACACACATACTATTGCATAAAAATTGGTAGATGTTTTGTTTTGAGAACAAAATAAATGGTCACATTAAACTAAGATGTCTGCTTAAAATATGGAAGGATGTATATTATTTTGATTATACCGCAAAAATATAGTTACAATTCTCTTAAGATATGTTTGATTAAACATTATGACTGGATTCAAAACAAGCAGTTTGTAGGTTCAAATGTTGAAAATTTTCAAGATTCTAGCTTTGCATTAAAATATGTCACTGATATTCCAAATTATGATGTAGAAAAAACAAAAGGAATCGGTTTAAAAAGATTTGATCATGAGTTGTCATTGTGTTTTGAAAATCCCAAACTGCTACAATCACCACTGGAATTGTGTATAAGCATTAATTAGGTTATATACTAGATGACTAGTAAAACTTTTAAAGAACTGATTCTAGGATGTCAAGCACCCAAATTATAAAAAAAAAATGATTTTTCACCCTCAAAGATGAAACCTACCTAAGGCTTTACTGCAGAAATGGTCTATAAGAGACCGACTCAAAAGAAAATCTGCCATAAAAACACACCTAAAAAAGCATTGGAAAAATAGTATGAAAAGGTAATTAATAAAGAAAGGAAACAAGAGAATGAAAAGGATAAAGAAAAGGTTAAAGGAAAACATTTTTTGAAAACTGAAGGGATAAAAAAATAATGAAGTAGTATTGCTTTAGCTTGCAGAAGTGTCTATAGGAACTCTAATGCAAGAGAAAAGGTGCAATGCTTAGTTTGCATTAAGTAGGTACATGTTAAATATTCTCGTTTTTGGTACTATTTGCTCTACATCTGTTGTGACTTACCCCAAATCAGAGGCAAGTTGTAACCATTAAGTAGTTTTGAAAAAAGTAGATTTATTTCTTATCCTAAAATCAACAAAATTATTGAAAGTTTTAGTGCATAAGTTGAATGAATAATTGAGCTATAAAAAAAGCGGTTATAATCAAGAATTTATAAAAACATTAAAAATATAAACTTTTTCCAAAAATTGTTACAAATCGTCCAAGTCTCCTCTATGATATAAAAATGTTTCCAACTGTACATTTACATCATTTGAAAAATTTTTACGATAAAAATAAAAGAACACTAATTGAAAGGTGAAACTTGGAAATACATTTTATTCCAATGAAAGTTACACAAAAACAAAAATATGTACAATTTCACAGCATAAATTTAAGAAATCAGCCTTTATTATATCTATTTCCACTTCCTCTTGGATTTTCTGAAATTTTTTTAAAATAAGATTATTGTTTTATATTACTATTAGATTCATGATAAAAATATTTTCTTAAAACTTCTTTAAAGAAATAATATTTAATTACAAAAATTCATGATAAAGTGAAAAATCAAATGGAGAAATAAAAATTATAATGTTTAGTTTATATGAATATTAAGCATACATTTTACATCAACCTTAAGTAAAACAAAAATCCAAAATTAAGGGGGGAGCAGATACCTCAAAGCAAAAAACTGTTTGAATCAACAAAACATTAATGCCATGCTGTAAAACAAAGATAATGTTGAACTGTCTTAGAGCACTAAATTTTACACATAAAATTACTGGAAAGTATGTTTGGAATCACAATAGGAAAACGAAATACAAGTAGGTAATATGAAAAACTATTTCTATTAATGAACCACTAAAATACCCATCCTTTACATGGGTGATTATTTAAATACAATTTTTTTAACTAAAAACAAAAAAGTGAGGGATAAAATTATCTCCAAAAAATCTTTAAAGAATTATAGACTGTCTTAAGTATGGACTGTGATGTAATATGCCATATCATTAGTACCAAAAGCAAAGGAAAGAAATAAAAAAAAACTAAACTCAATAACTGTGAGGTGAAAATCTACTAATTGATATTTTTCTATGTTCTTTTTTTTAAAACAAGGTCAAACGATCCTTCCGTATACCATACGAATATCAATTGATGCAGAATTTACACATATATTTTACTTGGAAATTATTTAAAATTTATTTTTTCTCTGTTCTTTTTTTGAAAGAGGATCAAATGTTCATACCTTGTACCATATGAATACTATGTTTGAATCAATAGATTTTTGGATGAAATGGCATTTTTTGGAATTATTTTCTAACATTCACAAGAAAATGGATAAATGATTTACATACTCAAAATAAATTCCATCTTCTTGAAGTAAACAGCATCTCTCAGATGATGCAAGAATTGTAATAATGCAATGTATTAATTGAGAGCTAGGAGCAAAGTGGATTTAAAGAAAAAAAAAAACTTCTATATTGTTAAGGGTAAAAAAAAAAAATTAAAAAGAGTATATTTTTACAAACAAAATAAAAAAAAAAAAAAATTACAAATTTTAATAAAAATTTAAAAAAAAAAAAAAAAAAAATACAAAGTGGACAAAAAATGAAGAGTAGAATAAAACCCAATAAAAAAAATTAGAAAGCGAGTCTTATCCCCCTCACTGTAATTGGCTGGTTACAAAAGAAACATAAAGAGAAACTACATAGAATTAGAATTTAAAAAAACTTTACGGGAACTTAATTTGTGAGGTTTTAGGAATATATAAATTTGAGAGATGTTTTTGAACAGAAGAAATGTAAAAATTTTGTAAAACGGAGCGTTTTGATGAAAGTATTGTTTAAAAGTAAGAAGTTCAATCAAATACCATTATTGAATGATTAATTCAAATGAGTCATTATTCTACAACAAAGAACAAACAAATGTTTAAAAATTATTTCCAAAAATGTACATTCTGCTTCAAAGAGTAAACAAATGAACAGAGATAAAATTCTTATGTGAAGATAAATAGCTTGAAGCAACAAAGGCCATGATATAATACGTGCTAGAATTATGTGCAGTGAAGACAAAATCTGCCTCATCAGTCACTTTAATATTAAATTTTAAAAATACAAAGCTAACTAAAAAAAAACTCGAGGTACACACTATCAATACCCACAGATTCATTGCACCAAATTCCATGTGTGTTTTGAAATTTTGTAATCTTTTCAGTACATCGTTCACACAAACGCACAAACTTTTCCTTTTAGTAACATAGATAATAAATGAAATATACAAAATTGCATAGAATAATATATTTACTATTTACATTTTAAAAGTTTTCATATGTATCCCAAAAAAATCTAATGAATTTTTAAACTTGCATTTTTTTATACAATAATGAAATTTATAAATTTTAAAAATAGATCCAAGATTTCTTGCAAAATATTAAAGAATAGGACATTAATACTCAACACATTTTTTTCAGATTGAAAAATGCTCTAAATTAATATCACATTCTCCTATCACGATTATAGGCAGCAGGATATTTTTATTGTACTATTCATCCCTTCTAGAAAGAATTCAACTTTTTCCATATCAGATAGATTCCGTTATTCATTTAGATATTGTAATGATAAGTAAAAAAATCACATGTTTATAAACAGATATTTTAAAATTTAAGGACTCAGTATGATAAATGGAAATATATGTTACTGCCATATCAACAGTGAGAAATTTTTTTCTATCTCAAAATGTGTTCTTAGTTTGAGACTTCCTCCCTGATGTTAGATGATGACAACCTATAAATTATTTTGTTAAAAATAAGTTGAATGATTTATTTTGATTATGAATCTTCTGAATTGCAACTAGACATTAAATCAAAAACTTCAGCAAATTATACTTCAAAATTAAAAAGATAGAAGTTTTTAAAAGCACCAATTTCATAGCAAATCAAAGGAATTTTTATCGATAAAAAATAGTGATATTTCTTTTTATCTTATTTTTAAGTTTCAAAACTTAATATAATTTTTTTTAGTATGTTATAACTTTAAATTATACTTTTACATTAAATGAATAATTACAGGAGTATAAATGCTTGATTCTGAATAAAATGTGCATATGTATTTTAAGAGAACAAAACTTCTTACCGTCTTTCCAATCATCCCACTGCCTGGCTTTCATTAAAGTAATTGGATCATCCTTTTCTAATAGCTCTTCATTATGAATATCTTCGGCTTCTTTATTTAAACCAGTTCCAGCAAAAGCTGAATCTTGTAAAGACTGCCTGGAAAAGAAATAGAAAAGTATTGGATCAAAGAGTTGGAAACAAAAATTTTAACGTTTTGTGTTCGAACAGAAAAACTTAATATTCCATATCTGCCTTACATTTTTAGTCACAGTTTAAAGAAAAGATAAGGGAAACATAAACACATACACACACAAATATTCTTCATAGTTTTCTTTAATTTATACACAGAAAAGTAAATTTCAAAATAACAAAATTTTAAAGAAAAAAATGTCTAATATAAAAACCATACATTTTATGATGCATGAATAAATAATACATTAGTCACCTAAATTGTAAAGAAATGAAAAAAAATTATTTTTTATTTTAACAAGAAAATAAAAGATTTTAACTAGTATATCGAATTTCCCAACATTGCAAAACTAGGCAAAATTCAGCATACAAGTAGCTATTTATTAATTCTTTAATTTCAAACACACGCAGTAAGCTTAATGTTTCTTCAAAAATATTAATAATGCAACATGTCTTCTGAAAGAGTGGATATACACAGTTTAATCCAAAGCTTTTTTTTAAAATATATTTTTTTAAAAGCAAACAAAATTTAGCACAAACACAAGCAAAAGTTTAACTTACATCAGAACTCCACAATATATGTTAGAATTAAATTATTTTAAGAATAAAAGATTCAAAGAATGATTTAAATACGAAACTAAATCATATTCTTGTGTAGTAAAAAAAGTTTTTAAAGCTTATCACTGCATAAGAGTTTTATAATTACGAATAGCCACTTATTTATTTTTATCAATTTTATCCCACAAAGGAATTTTATGAAGAAGAAACCTATGTTCACATTTTTGTGTTGCCAAAAGAGGAGTAAAGTCCATAGAGTGGAGATTTTAAAGAAAAACTAATCAGATTTATTTCAATTAATCACATATACACATATAAATATATATATATATACACGCACATACATACATACAGTCTAGATAAAAGACAGATAAGTCAAACACATGACTTTTGTGTTTGAAGAATAATGAATTTCCCTCCTGTACTTATAATTCATCTCATATAATACCCGAAAAAGTGAGTCTCAAAATTATCCCCAAAATTATCCTAAGATTTAAGTATTTCAAGTCTTCTAGAACATACTCTATGTACTTAGTCAGGTTATTATTTGACTAAGGAGATTAGTAACAGTAATAAAAAAAGTAAGGTGAAATATCAAAAACATTTTTTTTTTTCTTTTAATTTCTTTAAAAATACTTTTAATTTCTCTAAATAGAAGTAAAGCTGATAAAATGGGAGTTAAAATACTACAAACCCCATTTCAAATATCCCTTTCTTAAATACAAGTTGTTAATTGGGTTATCAAAGTAAATATATACCGTTCCATGTGATTATAGTAAAATCTAAAATTGAACTTCAAGACTAACTGTTATAATAAGAAAAATAATTTAACTAATTGTTTTCTGACAACACAAAACATCTTGACAAATAGATGAATTAAATAATTGTTATTCATCGAAATTTGTAGTCTATAAACATATTTTTCAATATAATTCATACATACCCTTTCCTGTTCTGCTTTTGCTCTTCCACCATTTTTTGAAACTTCTGGCGATAAAAGTCATCTATTGTCATAACAGGAATACTGGGATATCCTAAGCCAAAAACTTGCTTTTGAATGGCATCCTTAGTTATTATGAATGGTTTTAAGGGCTGTAAATAAAAAATTATGTTAAACATTTCATCATATTAAAGACAATAAATCAAAATACCAAAAGATTATTACAGAAATTTTTTTAATTTAATTTTAATACAACAAATTATTCTTCAAGAGTTTAAAAGGGTGTTCATCCCTTTTGTGGCAGGTGGTCAAGCATCTACTACCTATTCATAATTTTTTTTCCTCATAAAAATTCAGCTAATTTTCTTAAAACTTAGAAGAAGTTCATCATTTACTTCTAAATAAGATTAACTGATGGTAGCAGTGCAGAATTATTCCATTATGGCAAAGTTTTAACACTTTTAAAAGATCACAATTAAAGCATCCCAACCACCACCCTGCAAAGGTTTGACAATTTAGAATTTCAAAGTTCAAAGTGAATATTTGGTTAGCCTTTTTTGCACACACACCCTCTGCAGAAATGTCATTTAGAAAATAGTTGTATTTACGAGACCCTTTGAATATATTATAAAGGGAACAAACAATTTTTAAAAAATCAATCAATCAATCAATGCTATTTAATCAATGCTATTCAAATCAAAATTCAATGAGCTAGACTTCAACTCTCCCCTTCCCAAGATCTGATTTTCGAAATAAAATAAATTTTTAATTTTTTACTGTATAATGTTACCCTGAATAAATTCTACATATTTTTACTTATATCTTAAACCAGCTTATGGTAATATATATATATATATATATATATATATATATATATCAGTACTTAGATCATTTAAAAGTTTAATCTTTAAAATAAAAAAATATCCAATTCAAATTTCAAAAAAATCTGAAAGGGTTAAATAAAAATAAATAACTTAAACACACATCCTACTTAACAGTTTAAAAAATTATGAGAATAAATTGAAGAATATCCAATAAGTTCCCTTCCCCCTTTTACAATTTGATAAATTTAAATATATTTTCACAACAATTTTACTATGATTGATAACAATGGAATTTATAATTCTGAGCCATAATTATATGAGAGTGATTCCTATTATTTTTCATAACTTTCATTTTATAAAAACTTTTAAGTGAACATTTTACTCAATATGAAGATAAGAAATAGTAAAATGTGAGTAAACAGCATACTTTTAATATTTCTGAATTAAGTCAGAAAACGGATGCAAAAATACTGGAAGTTGCAAATTTCCTTTTATTTAAAAAAATTCCTTATATATTAGACAATTTCATTTTCAAGAACATAAGTAACCACTCTTTATATTTTACAAACTTTATTTTATAACAAAATATCACATGTGCACAGAAATGTATACCAGTGTTACTTAATGTCTGAAATCAAATATCAGAAGTGAATTTAAGGATTGAAATCACTGAATTCAATACCTTAATTCATAGAATTCAGCGAACAGGTTGTTAAAATGGCACTTCTACATGCCTAACAAAAAAGCATCTTAAATAGTACTTGCTTTGTTTGTCATATATTATTTTACATATATTTATCTTTTTAATAACATAATTTAGTTTTCTATACCTCTCTTATTGTACTTCTTTTGGTATTAACTGTTTGAATTTATTGTCTTTCAATATATATATATATATATATATGTATGTGTGCGTGAATTTCAATATATTGTCATGTAGATGTTTCAGCAGGTTGAATTAGACACACAATGGATATTTGAATAATGTGATTTATTAACAGACTAAGAGCAGTAACATTTGACTGAGACCTCTTTAAATCCATGGGTCTTTATATTACATTAGAATATTCCAGAACAGTGCTCTGTTAACATAAAGAAAATTCTGGAACATTTTAAAATTGTAATAGAAAGCAATTAAACAAACTTAAACGTGAATTTTAAGGTTGTCGGCACTGGATTTAGAACCTGGGAGCTCTCGTTCTGTAGATTAGCATTTCACCTCTGTACCATTGTGCTTGCAAGCTTCATGGTATTTCTTACTCCTTGAAAACTTCCCTACTGTATAGGTATTCCATGGTAAAGCTCTTTCCATGAGCGTGTCATGGGTCCTAAATAGACTCAACAGGATGGAGACTTTTTTCAGCAGCTGTATACACTTCCTAAAGGATTAAGCTTGCCAGAAGTAGAATCATCTGGAAACTAGATCTGTGCATCAGGATCATAGTAGGGTATCATTTGAAGAACATGTACCACATTTATTGTCCTTTGCATTGCGAACTGTGATCAATCTTGAACTTTTATGTTAAGTCGGACAGTCATTGTCGGATCTGATAAGATCCAAAGTATTTTTAAAGTAACTTCTCCAACAGACCTATTTTTTACACAGGTGTGAAAATTTATTTGAAGTTTCCAGAAGACTATTTGGTTCTTGGAATCATACCACCTTCAGTCCTTTTCCTGTGCTTCGAAGGTTCATAATCTCACTACCTGTCTATATTTTTTGGCTTTTGATAGTATTCTAGTTGTGTAATTAGCTTCAGTTTCTTCAGTGTGAATTGGGAACATAGTGCCGAGAGTCATATTTTAGTAAAATAAAATGTCAGATCATTGTCGAGTTTTTAATTGCTAAATATCTTGAAACTGACACAAAAGGAACAACGATATATCAGTACTCAAAAGAATACTTGAACAAGCATGATATTTCAATAAATAATATAACTGCAGTAGCTACAGATGGGGTGCCTGCTATGGTAGGCCACTACTGAGGTTTTGCACTTAAGGAAAAAGTACCTGGTATATGTACTATTCATTGTTTCTTTTAAATAACTCAAAGCAAAATATATTTAGTAGCAAAATATGACAGTAAAAATCTTCATAATACACTACATTTGTGTATTAAATCAATTAATAAAATTAGAGCATAGCACTCAAATCATGACTGTTTACTAAACTATGCGAGGAAAATGATGAATTGATGTTACATACCGAAATATGATGGTTTTCAAGAGGTGCATATTTACAAAGACTAGTTGAATTGTTTGAACAGTTTCAGAATTTCTTACATAAGTTAATCCAGCCTTCAGGGATGAATTGCAAAAAAATTAGCAACTTTTTTTATTTGCCAGATGAATTTTCAAATTTCAATGATATTCAAACATGTCTCCAAGGAAAAGGTATTACATTAATTCAAGTATGGACAGTTATTTTAAGCTTTCAAATTTATGACAATTGGATAAAACCAACAAGAATTGGAAACGTATACAAATCATCTTCAAAAATTATATGATTTAAAATTACGCTTTAGAGATATTGAAAATATGGTTATCCCATAGAGGATTATCATTCCACTTTCTGCTCAAGTTGGAAATATCGACAATCATCTGCAAGATAAAGTAATTGAATTTCTAGCTGACTTTGAAGTAAAGATGCTATTTGATAATTTAACTACGAGTAAATTTTGGATGAATATTAATACTATCCAAAATTTTGTAATGCATCACTTCTTTTAATTGCAAAGTTCATATATGGTTGAATCTGGCTTCAGTCATGTTAATTCTATTTTAACAAAGCAGAGAAATAAATTGAATATGGAATTCCAAGGTGATTTAATACAAAAGTCAAACCAAACATTGCGAATTTAACCAAGCATCATCAAGCACATCCTTCTCACTGATTTATGTAAAAATTTGATTTTGTCAAAATGAAAAAAATCATTTAAGAAACTGGTTTCTTTCTTTTTATTTTTATAGAAGGAGTCAATAAGAGATTTATAAAATTTTTGGGGGTCTATTATCAAAAAAGTTAGGCAGTCCCTGGTCTAGACAAAGTACACACTTTCCTAGCGGCTGGATATCATTTCCATCGTCGATCTGTTACAAGGGTCTTTTCTTTGAACAAATATTTCTTTTTGAAGATGGCAGCTATATGGTTTCAAAATAACCGAGGAAGATGTCCAAAAGTCCACTAGAGCCCAGACTGGATGATTGTCAACAATAACTTCAAGATGATTTCTGGACATCATTTATTTTATAGTAAACATTATTATTGTAGATCTCTGAATTTCAACAATCTTCAAACAAATTCTTGATGCTGCAAATGTTTAGTTTTTGTTATTTGATTCAGAAAGCTCCAAAGTATCCCACCTAAACATAACTTTTTAGTCAAGCATATGTGCATAATGCTTAAATGCACTTTCTATATTAAGCATCGAAAAAGAAATTTCAAGAATTTATAATTTTTCTGAAAAAATGAATGTATTAGAAAACAAAATCATGCATTAAAGAAATGTGTATTAGCAGTACATGTTTTTGTTCAGAATTTTTTTTTTTTTTTTTTACTTTGCAAAAAAATTTAGGTCCTTAAATGGTTTCTTGCACCCAAGCCCCTTTATAGAGAAGATCGACTCTGCACCTGCATTTCAGTACCCTTTGGACAATTTGACAAATCATAAAAACAAGATCTGTTTCTTACCTACAAATAACATTGGGATGATGCAAGGTAAGCTATCAAAATTCTTTTACATATCTTGTTACACTATCATTTCTTCTAGGTAATAACACCATTTTATGAATACTTTCATCGTTGTGAATTCTTTAGTCAGGAGAGCTTGACAAAAATCCTCTGCATTATCCTTCAAGAAGAGGGACACCTTTTCATCCTCTGGTATTTGATGATTCATTTCATGACACAGTCTCAGCACACTTTGTACGATTGCATGTTTTTATCAGACTTTTGCATCCAGCCTCTAAGCTTTTCCTCGGCTCTCTTCCTTGATCATCTACTGGTATCAAATATGATGAAATTTGGTGAGGCTCAATTTAAATTGGTTTCAAGATATCAGAAGTTCATTATTCTCAGCTTCCTCTCATACTGTTCCATTCAGGGAAAATTACATGTTTGCCAGGCAGAAACTTTCATCTCATTTATTATATATAGCTACTAGGTCATACTTCTTAAGTCACTTGACTGTATCTTTTGGCAATGTTCTCTGTGACACACAGAACATTAGTAAATTGTGAATTTGACTTTTTTGTGATATATATATAGAGAGAGATTCAGATATAATCCAGATTTAGAATCTATAAATATTGTATTTTTTTTCTATAAGGTTTTCTTTCTTTGTTTTCATGACTTGTACTAATTCTTGATTTCAATTTATATTTACATATTGGATTTGTATAAAAGGTTTAAACACAAATTACCCATTCCAAAGTAAGAAACAGTATTTATTACATTGTCTCAATTTTTTCTTTTCCCTTAAAATGAGCTATTTTTCAGGTAGTTTGGTATTTTATTTATTTTTGCATTTATTACAAAGAATTTATATTTATTCCTTATATTGTGTACATATTTCATATTTATTACTAAGTATTTGTATTTATTACTTATATTGTGTACATATTTCAAATTTTATTACTTGTTATGTATTTAATTGTAAGTCACAATTTTAATTAATGTTCATATATGTTTTTATTAAAATTATTATGTATAATTTTTGTATTTCAGTAAACTTTAGCATTTTTCCATTATAATATTTAGTATGCCTTTAATTTAGGACAATTTTTTAAGAGTGTATGGTTATTTTGATAATATGCAGCAATTTTTATGCAATTCTGTAATATTTGTAGGCTTTTAATATAAATAAATTTTTCCTATTTGTTTCTAGAGGTTTTAGTCTGCAGAATTAAAAATTGCCTAGTTAATAATAACTATAATTTACATCCTTACACACACACATGCATAACAGGTCAATTGAAAAGTCCCCGGCCTGACACATAGATGGTT
>BMAW01038020.1:288703-307694 GCA_019974015.1 Nephila pilipes | reverse complement strand
AGTTGGGAAAAGGTTTTTTTGAAGTGAAGTGAAAAGTTTTTTCCAAGTGGGTGCCGCGATTACTTTCAATCGGGAACAAAAGCAACAACAGGACTCGATGGATTCGAAAGCTACATCGCTGTTCTCGCAACAAAAAAAAGATTTCTTGCGGGAAAAAAAAAAAAAAATGGAAGATTTGGAAAAGCGTTGGGTTGATTGTATCCACTATAAAGGTAGATTAACAAAGGTGTTATGTTGATGGAATAAAAAAAATTTTTGCAAAAAAAAATGTTGTTGTTTTCAATGTTGGGCGAGGAGTTATTGATCAGTGTATTTATATATATATATATATATATATATATATATATATATATATATATATACTCTCTATATATATACTCTCTCTCTCTATACTCATATATATATATATACACATATACATACATACAACGCGATGTGAAAATACAACATCAAGAAGAGTGTGAAAATCATGCACATTTTCCGGAATACACACACGTCCTTTTATACAGATAGTATGAAATGCATATCAACACGTTGAAGAAAATAAGGAATGGAACATGCAGAATGTTTATTTTCATTGGCATTCTTCATTAGGAAAATTATCGTGAAAATTGTTCTTGTCTCAAGAGAGTCGATAATAGCAGAGAGTATGCGGGTCATCGTCGACAGAGCAGTTCAAACGGAACGGAGATGATTACGAGGGACATGGGGAAGGTGATAGGACTGAGAGAAAGTAGGATTGGTCCATATAACAAATATTAGCTGACACACATCTCGACGCGTCCACAGAGCACCAAGCTGTGGGGCGATGGTTGGAACAAGAAATGTGAAGTGGTACGATTACCGGGCCAGTCAGGGTGACATCAGCATACATGGATCGACACATGCGGCGACAAGCGGTGGATGATCCGGAAGCCACTTCTACCTCCATTCTGCAGCCTGTTCAAGACATCCTGGTTATTCTCATGTCAGCCAGAAGCATTTCCCGTCGATTGGTTGCTAGTGGCCTAAACTCATTGTGTCCGTTAAGAAGACTGCCATTGACCTCATAGCATAGACACCAAAATCTACAGTGGTGCCGGGCTCGATTGATATGGACGATGGAATGGCACAGGATCGTGTTCTCAGATGAGTCGCGCTTATGTTTCTCCAATGATAGTCACCACGTACGAATGTTGAGTCGACGTGGAGACTGGTTCGATTCGGCAGCAATTGTAGAACGCTCCACCACGCGACAGCATGCATCTCATGGTTTTGGAGCGCAGTACTACGTTCAGGAATCTCTGCCAATCAGGGGCACTATGATGGCCCACCGATACGTGGATGATGTGCTGTGGTTGGTGACACTCTCCTACTTTTAGGGGGTGGCCAGTGCTCTTTATCAGCAGGATAACGCGACCGCACACTGACCGCGCATCTGCCAACGTGCTCTGCAAGGTGTACAGATGCTTCTCTGGCTAACTTTCTCTCCTGATTTCTCACCAATTGAACATTGCCGGAGTGGGTGCCATTTTGGAGCCACTGCCGCGTTCTGAAAATGAACTGTGACAAATGGTTGACAGGGAATGGAAAGTCATTTCTCAGGACCCCATCCGTACTCTCATTGACTCTGTACATAGACGTGGTGCCTTGTACATCGCCGTCTACCGTGGTCCTACAGTCTACTGAGCCGACGCTGTTCGTGCTCTGTATTATGCATACATTTTCAGAAATAAATATTACTTATGGTTTGTCGCTACATCTCTCTGTTTGCCGAGTTTCATCACTTTCTGGCCAGTCCTTCTTATTGTTGCATTTTCAATGTCGTGTAGTGTATAAATACTTGGATGAAAAATCTATACGTAAAAAATATCACTGTATTCTGCAATTGTATTTGCGTGATTGAAGAATAGATTTTCATAAAAGAATGATTTATCAGTGATGGCAAATAAGACAACAGAAATCAAGTAGTCATGCATCGAACTCGTGATTGTCGATTTCTTAGTCGAACCATATGTTCCAATTCTAATTGCAATAAAGGATTTGTAGTGTAAAGGATCTGATAAACTTTAAATCTCTCGCGGCTCAAATATCTCCCTTTTTCGGGGTGGGGGAAGGGGTATCTCTTCAGGTACCGACCTCGTTATCTGACGTATCTCAATATTACGATGCATACATTGGCTATGATTAGTGGGTGTGGAAGACTGACAGATATAGGTAGTCGTAAGTGTTCAATTCTGTAAAGTGAAAGCATAATTGAATATTGTATGTAGGTTCCTGACCCTCACGACTCAGTGCGAACTAAGACCACATCGTCCAGCCCGGGCGTCTTCCGCTACTTCTCTCGCCTGGGAAATTGGGCCGGATGGGGAATGGGCAGCCGTTCGAAGAATCCGCTTACTGCGGACGCAGGAGGACTCAAACGTTGGCAGAGTGAGTTCGATTGTAAGTGTTTGGTGTTGTCTGGTATGGCTTCTCAAGCTCTTTCACATTTTGTTCAGTTTTTTTCTTTCAGCGTTATGCGCTCTATTTCATCTGCTTGAAGTCTCTTCTTCAAAGGGCATCCGGTATGTTTGATTTCTTCCCGGTATGTTTGATAAGAATTTTATATTTTATGTAAGACTGCAATCGAACCCGGTTATAATGAGGACGAACAAAACAATAAGTGTTCTTATAAATCAGATTATCAAAACGAAAAAGAAAAGAAAATATTTTTACTTTTCCTTTAGCGTTGAAAAAAATGTTTATTATTATACTTTATGATTTTTTTTTCCTAGTTGTTTTTTTCATTATGAGCAATTAAGGTAAAATCCTGTACGTGAAAACCCTCTCGATACCTCTCTTCTGTTTCAATTTTACGAAAACTTAGCAATTCATCAGAGAATTTCACTAACCGCTGTATAAATTAAGTAGTATTGCGAGAAATTTCTTATCAGCGTCTCAATCACCATGCTTTGCTTTACTTTGGCACACCTATTTTCTCTGATAGTTCCCAGAAAATATCTTGACGATAATTGTCCGAAAAGGCATTATTGAAAAATGCAATATTATCGGTATTCTTCCCCTTTTCAATATGATATTATGTAAAAAGGTTCGAAATATGAGCTACCTCGCTAAATTCAAAATATAAAATATTACAAGTAATGAATTCTTTTATTTTCTCAAACTAATTTTTCTCTAAATCTAATGGTGAAGTTTCGCATTTTTTTGGTATAAATATAAATTGCATCTTTTTTCTATACATACTCGCGTTTTCCTTAAATCAAAGCTTGTTATAACCGGGGCCGATTAAACAAAAATTTGAGATTTATAACTGGTAAATTAGAAAACTTATAACGATAAAACATTAAAATGAAATTGTTATTAAGTGATCATGTACGGAGATAAGTTACTTGCGATAGAAATTAAATGTGAATTGCTAAGAAAGTCTCTAAGCAACTTTTTTTCAAAAAATCACAGCATTATGTACATATGAATCATGGATCTCTCAAATCTACTTAAAATGCATTTTGTAAACTTTTAAGAAATATCACTCATAAATTCCTAGACTTATAATAATATAAATATTTTGTTTTCCTGAAAGAAAAAATGAATGCAGGATTTGAAAAATATTAATGTTTGAGGTTTTTATACTTAACGTAGCATTTTGTTCTTGTTGTTTTTCAGAAGAAATAAACTAAGACATATTTTTAAGAAATATCAATGTTTTTATATTTATAATTATTTATAATTTTGTCATTTTGAAAAGAAAGTGAATTTTATGGTAATTTTTATTTTAAAAAACATTCTAGCTAAAAAGCCAAAATAATTTTCGTTTCATCCAAATGTAGAAATAGTTCATGACTACTTTATTTTGCATACATCCTTTATTAAGTGTACCTGAGTAGTTATAACAGAGGCTTATAATGCACATTATATTCAATATTCTGACATATCTGAATACAGAAGCCAAGAAATGCTAAATAAGAAGAATTTAAAGAGCTAAATTTAACGTGGAAAGTTTTCGATGTACGATGAAACTAGCAAATGGATTTTAAGATGTTTGAATTCTTGTCAAGGTACCGGATATCCTTTTAAGTGAATGTTTAATGTCACTATTTGTGTCTATTTTCTACATATGCATGTATATCATTATGAATGTGCTCGTTTATATATGTTAAATATTACTCTGAATGTGTAACTATGATATGGAATAAATTATTTGGTTCCTCTTAATGTCAAACTTCTAATTACTTTTTAAAAACATTAAATATTTCTCAACGAAGAGAATGTTATATATTCTTAATATGTACCTCTGTTCATTTTTGAAAATTGCCTTTAAAAAACAATTAACTTTTCAATTCAGTCAAAACTCAAAATGATATGAAATAAATCCTAATGAAATTTAAAGATTAATTAATCTTTAAAAAATAGCTATTGATACCATTAAATTAAATTCAAATTTGATTAATATTTAAATATGGAAACTATCAAAATAAAAAAGCAACTGTAATAAGAATATTCTAATTTTAAATTGTTAAAGTAAGGAAACTATTCTCTCATTAAAATGCTTACTAGAAATATAATCATACGATTCTGAACTTAAATCATTTCTGATCACTTGGTTTAAATGCCGAAAGAATCAAAACATTTTTTTTTCCTTTCAAATCAATGAAAATACACTGGCCAGCAAAATTTGCCACTGGAAAGCAATAAAAAGATGTTTATTGTACGTAAACAGTGTGGTATGAAGACAAAATGATTTAATTTGCAAGTAGTTTGGGTTTTTACATGGATGCGAGATTAGTAGAAAATAGCTGGTAACCAAAACGGACCTTACCCGGCTAGGGGTGGAGTCGAACTGGGCTTAAATGACAAAAACGGGCTGCTTCAAGTGTATATCACATTTTATCAACCGCATTAGCTGGAGAAGGGAGGGTAGTCTCTCAGCAAGCGTTTTCCGATGAGAACGCGCAACACTGCTTTTATGCAGTGCTGAATGTCAACTTCTCCTCCTGTGTCGTCTAAAGGCACTGAAATATTAATCATTTGCAAATCATAATCTTTTCTTTCTTTCATATGATTTTGAGTCAAGTCAAATTATTCATTCCCTGTGTTTTAATGGCCAGTAGTGTAAAATTAATTTATTCAAGCCCCGGAATAAAGTTATTTTTACCTTTTTTCATGGATTTAATTAAAAAAAACACAGAAGTAAAAAAATCAAAACAGACTTTATTCAGAAGAACTAACACAAAAAAATGAGTTCTTGCTATAGTTGTCCAGTTTTGCATTTTAGATTTGCAGTAGATAAATACTAGTACAAATGGTTGAAAAGGGAAGAATGACTTTTACAAGTAGTAATACTTGATAGGAGAGTCTACATCCATAATTATACTAATAGGGAATTCTGATTTTGATGTTTTTCTGCTTGTCTGTATTCGAATTCACTGTTTGGTGGTACAAATGGTTGGTTGTTGAAAAGGAAAGGACGACTAAAAGTAGTAATAATTTGTATGAGTGTCCACTTCTATAATAATGCTAAGAAATTCTGATTTTTTTTTTTTTTTTTTTTTTTGCTTTTTTGTTTATCTGTATTCAAGACTCCAAGACACCCAAGTTATCTTTCTTTCCTCATGGGGTTTACTATCTTTGGTAAACACGAGTGACGCGCCTCCGGGATACTCTAGCGATTATTCTCTGTTTTCAACCCTTCTTCTTGTCAGCCAATTTTATCAATTTTTCATTTTTTAAACATTTTGTTCACAGTTACATCTTGTTGATTGATTGGGATATAGAGTTGTTGTTCAATATTGGGATATAAAGCAACAAAGACTATTATTCCCATAACATCTTGTTTGGTGTAGCATCTGGCTCTTACGACAATAAACTCAATCAACACTCAATTGTCTATATTCTAATTAATTTTTTTATTGTTCAAACAGAAAAGTTTGCCAAAACCAACCTAATTGGCGAGATAAGAAACGCAAGTCAATAGTAAGTTGATCAGGTTTTCTAATAGAACGATCACTTGCTTTTGTACTTTGGAGGAGGGTTAATTTGGTGCAAAGTATGTACAAAAAATCTGAGAAACACGCAAGAGAACAACGTTTAAACTGTGCTAGAGAAAGCAAACCGAGCTTTTCATACATACTGTTCTCAATCCGAAGCATAGTTTGTGAACTTGAAGCAAGTTTTGTCTAGAACTCTTGCTCGTAAATCGATTTGTTCGTGAACCGAGATATATATATGATTGTACTGTTCTTAAGATATAATTACCAAAAAGGTATAGTATAAGTTTTCAGAGAATGTAATATAATCTGGTCCGATCGACTTAAAATTTTGACACGTTTCAAGCAAAGGTTAGTACTCTAGAAAGACCTGGTTACTGGTTTACTACGAGCGCCATCTCTGGGTTAGTCTCGGGAGTTATTGATCGATGTGTTATATATATATATAAAGTTGACTTATATTTTCTGTTACCGTTTTATGTTTAGAAAATTTCTCTTTAATTAAAAATACAAATGTCTTTATTTTTCAGTCCATCTTCTGCAGTAAACCTGTCAATACTTCATCTTATGGTGGTAAAAGACCATAGTTAAGACTTCAGAGAAGTACCATAAAGGCGAGCTCCAAATTTTTGAACAGCTCAAAACTTGGTAAAAAGGGAAACTTTGTAGAAAAACTCAAAGAAGCATCCTATGTAGTTAGGTTTCATCGGAACATCTATCGACTAGAGACTTCAAAAATTCTATATGCCACGTGATTTAATTACACTGAATCACATTTATATACTTATAGTTCTTTTCCTCTTTTCCCACATTTTGCTCTTTTTATTTTTTACCCACTCTCTTTTAGAGGCTCTTGAGAGAGTCTGAAAAAAAGTGGGCTTCTTAATTTTCTACTCTTCTTTTAATTTTTTCACTCCCGAAATGATTGTTTTTCTGTGCCTCCTAATGGAAAGACGTTATTACTCTACGCCAAGTAATGCGTGAATCGTAATTAACTCTCATTACCTCAGGAATTTCGTTTTACTCTATCAGTGCTTACAAAAAATTCTTGATCTTTCATTTTAGGTTTTTTTACCACTTCCAAATTTCAAATTTGGAAATATTGATTGCAGCTTTAACTCAATATTCATCGAAAAAATTCTATTTTTCAGTTTTTTAAAGATATTTACGGATAATTCTTTGTTTAACCACACATTTAGAAAAAAAATCCAGGACATTTACTTTTGAATATTGAATTTTTGAACGTATAAATCAATTTATTTTACGAACAGTTTGCAATTTGAGTCTCAGGTACAAAATAATATTTTTATTTTTAAAAAAAATTGTCTGAAAAGATAAAGAAAAGAGTAATTAAAATTTTTGTGCTTTTGTTTTCCAGGTATTATGCATATTAATATAGTCATACTTTAATGAATAATTTCTTAATGCATTGAACAGATATTTATCCTTTACTTATTAATTTTCACATCTCATGTCATTTTTAATACATACGAAAACACGAAATCATACATAGATTGCATGTGACACACACACACATATGTATATATATATATATATATATATAAGGGAATATATAAAGTTTTGATTATTACTATAAGAAACAACAGAGAAGTCTAGATAAAATTTATTCTGCATACTAATTGATCTTTTTGTACATAATATGTATTTTAAATTACAGTTGTTCATGTTGATTTTCTTGATTTCAGGAAGTTTTAGATTGAAGTAACCCCCGTGTCGTAAAAGTTTTAATTCTGAAATCGAGGAGAGAAGTTTCAATTATTACTAAAATAATCGGGATATAAATTTAATTTTTATTAATTATCCTTATAAGAGTTTTCTACATAGTCCTGATCCAGAATTATACTTTTCTTCCAGTGTTTCCTGACATTTCGAAGGCCATCATTGTACAACAAAGCAGATTAAACTCTATCTTCTCCACACTTCAGGTTATTACACAATCTACGGCTTCCCGAAACCAAAAAAAAATCATCATTTATACCTATAATTTACAACATTGCGAACACAAGAATAAATTAATATGCTTGATAAATTTTATTCACAAAACTCTGTTATCTATTAGTATATATATTCGAGAGAAATGCAAATCAAATGAATATAATTGGTGACATTTATATAAAATGTGCCGCAAATAATACGTCTATGCATAAACCTAGTTGGATATATCACTATCAACTATTTAGTGACTACTTAACTCAATTTCACCATTCCTATTCTAATCTTTCTTTTTTTTTTATTGATGTTCTTCTTTCAAACTTTATTCTATCCTGAAATGTTATAATACAAAGTTTTATTTTATTCCCCTTTTTATTTCTCTAATGCAGTATTATAGATAGAAGAGATAAAATTGATGACTTTTTAGGATCAATTCAGAATGAATGATGAACAACAATAAGAAAATATTCAGAGTGCGTCTACCTGAATTGGTCAGAGAATTAGAAGATTAAATGAAGTTTACATGTGTGAAAAGGATTCTATTATTAGATATGCAGTGCTTGGAGTTCTCAAGTAGGATTAAAGACGATAAATACTGTTTCAAGACGATAATACCCTGTTTAGAGTTTAATCGGATTAAATATTATAATAATGATATCATTATTATAATATTTAATCCGTCAAGAGTTAAGCAAATTGTTCCACATATTTAATTTATTTTTATTATTGATTATTTAAGGATTTGAATAAAGTGCTCGGAAGATTAAGGCTGATATTTATTGCGTAAATGCGCCTCTTGCAGCCAATGAAGTGAATTCGTAACAAACTAATGGTTCCACTTAAATTCCTAATTTAAGAGGCAAAATATTTCCTAATTAGTGAAGTATAATTATCCGACTTGAGGGACATTTAATCTCCAATTAGAGAAGCTGTGCTTAAGGGAAGTAGATTGGATTGGTTTTACTAACATGTCTCACTAGAGAAGCAACACAAGATCTATAGGCGATAGACCTCGAAATATTGAACCTCTGTCAAGTGACGAGGGTGACACCCGAGATGGCACCCCCTCTCCTAACTTCCACACCATGCAAACATTTAGGAAACTAGGACACAACCAAATATAAGTGGTGAAAATTGAAAGTTTCAATTAAAATTTATTTTTTATCTAAATTTAAATCGAGATTTTCAATCAACGTCAACTGATAGATGGTTCAATTACATAATTCCTTCTTACATTTTACAACCTAGTTTTTTTTATTCTCCTCTCGATTGAATCAGAGAAAACTATTTTTATTTTAAACTAGAAGGTTATTAATCTATTTGCATAAACTAACTTTGGCAAATGAACATGGCCACTTTGGAAGAAGTAAGTTCGTTGGAAAAGAATAAAAATCATTCTGAATGACATACTAAAACAAAAGCGAGCTTCACACAGTTTCAGAAGTCAGCATTACTATTCTTAACTTTATTTTGTGTGGAAATAAAAAATTCATTGATAAAAGAGCTGCACTATGAAATATTGGCAATTTATCTCGTAATTATAAACTATATTATCATATGATAAAGATAGTCTCTATGTTTCAATGCTATGCTGTGTAAAAACTGTGAAGCGCTTTAGGCAATCAATTTGAGAAATATTTAGGTTGCTGCGTTATTTTAAAGGACAATTTTAAGCATAATAAACATAGGATATTCTGCTGTATGGACCACTTAGCGTTAATTTAAAGTCGTGGTAGCCCTTTTGACTCCCCCAACCAATGAGCTACGGTTTCAAGTCTTGTACTTCCAAGGACCGTAAAGCAGTTGCACTGATGCACGTTACACTTGTTGGGGTTCTAACTAAGTTATTACTATCGTCACTTTAATATGCGTCCGAATGACGAATCAACGATCCTTTCCTATCTCTTAGAAAAAACATTCATTTAAGTATCTACCGCGCAATTTCGATTACATTCAAAGATGATATTATTATATTAAATCTATAACCGAGTTTCACCCCTTCAAACGTGAAGTATAAAACAGGATTCGGATAAACTATGCTTTCTGTGGCTCACTGTTCTACATTGGGAGCTTATACTTACATCGTATTCATTAAATATTTTTTTTCCCTTTTAGATAACATTTGAAACCAAAAATTTGGATTCAAATGTGGTTTCTTATAATTGAACTTCGTTCTAATTTCGGGGCTCGTGGTATCCTAGTGGTCATGATTGGGCACTCGCGGTTGGCGTTGTTCTCGTCGAGACGTGGGTTCGAGCTCTGATGCCACTAAAGACCTGCTGTATAGTGGGACTGATGCAAGTTAAATTTGATCAGGGTCCCTAGTCCTCCCGTTGGTGTAGTGTGTAAGTGCAGAGAAGGAGGCGACATCCTTGTCACTTGACCGAAGTTCAAAATTACGAGGTCCGTCGCTTCTCAGTGCGACATTGATAAAACAAAATAAAATCGTTCTAATTTCGATATTTGAGTTTTATAACTGGTGGCCGAATCCTGTTTTTCGATGTAAACATAAACATGTGTATAAAAAGACATGTTGAGAAATGGTCTTTGTTACCCTGCATCCCACATCAATCAATAAAAGACATGTTTTTTTGGAGTATATCATATCCTATAAATACAGTTTAATTTTTACGTTACGTTAAAAGTTTTTATTTTATCGATATAAATCAATTCTGAAAGATAATTTCACAAAACTTTTTATTTCTTTCTTCGTATTATATTATTTCTGGCAAAATGATAAATATTTATGCTATATACATATTGTAATTATCAATTTTATACTTATTTAGAGCATTGTTAAACCTTTTATCAATTTTTTGGGGAATTTTTTGCAAGCTTAAATTTAGCTTAGCAATGTCATCGGTTTCATGAAAAGATCTTTTTACTGAACGGCTAGAGGCGGTGTAAGGACACAATCCCAGAATTGATATGACGCAACAACTCATAGAGAATGAGATATTTACTCAAATGTTGTTCTCGTTACTTGATTGAGACTCAAAATGACGTATCATTAAATAAATAATATTGGTGGAATAAAGTCTTGAACCCATTAAAAGTGTGATTTGAAATCTCTCACTCACTCACTCACACACGCAAAAAGAAAAAAATATATATCTTTTATTTATAAGTTTTTAAGTTCTTTTAAAATTATTAAAACATTTCACTAAAAATTTCCTTCCCTTGTTTCAATGCCAAGGCATTTATTCATGTAAAGGCATAAAAGGTTAATATTCTAAGCTCTGAAAAATCGATAAATTTAAAGACAGATATATACGATACCCTTGAAAGAGTTTTTATAAAATCGATTTGTAAGGTTCCTTTGTCCGATTTATGAGAATCTCTGGTCTTGATCTTGTTTTATTACATATTGAATTCGTCTTAACGGAAATTGAATTTTTTCTTGGGGTCATCAAAGGAGTACATTTTTGTTTGAGAAGAAGCTTTGACATACTACTTGCCTCGCATTTTTTCCCCATAGGTCGGTTAATCAATATCATTTGCTTAATGGATTTCGTCTAAAGGGTTGAAATCGTGGTTCCCGGATGTACCGATTTTTCTTTGTTGGATCTTCGTATTTTATTGCGAAATCTTAATTATTTGATTCGTAAGTTTTGTGTCTTCAGGTTAAAAGGACATGGTATATAAAAAAGGGTCAAATTTACGAAAAAAATATTGTTAATTTAAAAAACATTATTAGCAGGTATCTATCATTGGCAACCGCAATTATTCAAATCGGACTACTTTATAATTATTTTCTGCTAATGTATTTTTCATGGAGAAGTTCGTAGTTTCTTCAATAGTTCTTCTTTATGATCAGATTCCTTTACCCTGAAAAGAGTTTCTTCGTATTCAATATCTACTATTTCAAAAAAAATTTTCATTATAAAACAAAAAGAATCCGTTTTACAGTTTTGATTATTTTGATAATATATTTAAAAATTTATAACCGGAAGCATAGTTGGAATGTTTCTCAAAAAATAATTATACAGTGAAGTGTATTGAAATTTTTTTTTTTCAATCAGTGATTCATTTCAGAGTTTCATATGTGTTATCTTCCCTATATTATATTCATATATTAGTAAAAATTTGTTAAAAACATTATATGAAAATTTAAATCACAAAAAGCAGCTCGGAAAATTGGGAAAATTCTTATCTGAAGGAATTAGGAATACTCGTATTTAAAAACCGTTTTGAGTATTTTGTAAACACAAGATGCGAGTGTGTGAAAAGTATTCATTCCGAATTTCATGAAAATAAAACAAGAGATTTTATTTTGTGTTCCAAATCCTTTTAAATTGAATGAAAATAATAGCATTTTTTTTCTTAAAGACTGACTTTTAACGATCTTCAATATTTTACTTTGATATTTAGATTTCATTTTAATGTTTTCTTGTTTATTCACATTTAAGCATAAATAAGCAGACTTGAAGGAAATTTTTTATAAATATCAACTTATTTTTCTGAAAATATTTCAAAATATGTACTGTTTCGCTCCAATTAGCATACCTTTTTCCAATTGCGAATAATTTAGTAAATAACCGCAGAAATCTAAATTACTTTACTCAGAAATGTTTTGGAATTTAAAACACAAACAATCAAGTTCTTTCTGTAAGCGATTAATTTTTATCCAACAAGAGCATTTTACATTTATGGATTCGTGTTTTACATTTTATTTTATGATATTTTACATTTATCATGTTATATTGTTATAGTACTTAAAAGTTTAGGATTTCATTTTTTATGGAATTTTAGTATTCTTCTAGATACTGTAATAGTGTAATCATATAATAAATATAGTTCATACCATAGCTGTATTTCTGATTCACTTAATGATTTTTGCAGCAGTTTTATATACCTGTTAAGTTTTAGATATCTTTAATAGAAACTAAAAAGGAATATTCAGTTATTTTTATCAATAACAGTACAAAAAAGAAACTTTCCTTTAGTTAGGAGTAAAAGTTTCTACAAACACACATTATATATAAATTTATTTCCAAATTCTCAGACAGTTAATTATAATAATAATAATAATAATAATAAAAAAAAAAACAGAATTTATATTTGCTTTTTTGAATTAGAATTTAGCATACAAAGTTATTGTAAAGTGTAGCATTTGAAATTACATAGGAGTTATTAATATATAGGACAAATACATACCTGCAAAAAATTACTCGATTTAATAGATCCAAGTAAACTGTCTTTTCTAGACGTTTCTCCCTGAGCAGCCATGCAAAGGCCATATCCAGTAGTGAAACCGTACAACATCTCTAAGAAGACTCTAAATATATATATAATTAGAAAATATTGCATGAAACGAAACTCATGAAAATGAAGTAAATTAATATTTACAAAGTTAACATTTGAGCTAAAAATATTTTTTAAAATTATTATTTTTTTTGTGGATTCTGAGTGCATGTGGTACCTCAATGGCTAAAATCGAAGACCCGCCGTGTAGCAAGGTTGATGCACGTTAAATCAATCGATGCTCCAAGTTCTCCTGTTGGCGAGATGTGGAAGTTTGAAGAAGGAGGTGTCATCTCGGGTTTAGTCCTCGTCATTTGATCGAGACTCAAAATTACGAGGTCCGTTGCTGCTCTCTTCGCTTCCCACTCAACCATTGAGCAGTGCGGTCGTTGTGTTTACTTGCCCCTGCTTGCGGTAAGTTTGTTTTTCTCGCCGGGGCCACTGCTGATGTTTTCAGTCTGATTTCTCGAGTGTTTGCGTACTCGTGTTAGAGCATCTGCTTGCCGTTTTCCGGACCTTACTTTATTTTCTGTGAGAGATCCAGCCATTTTCATTTGCTGCATTTATTTAGATTCTTTCACGTAAGTGTCTTATCATTTTTGATATTAACTGAACATAAGATTGTTAGTAATGTCATTGTATTTGGGAAATTTAAGGTATGGAAAATCCTCCGGGAAGTTGCCCTGAAATCGGCTAGCTCTTGGAGCTTGTTCCAGCCAACCCGACTACCGAGGAATATAAATTTATACATGGAAAGCTAATTAATTTTGGAACATTCTTGTTCAACTGTGGAGATAGAAAAATTAAAAGTAATAGAGGAGAAATATACATTACATCACTTCCTTTTTCTAGGTATTTAATGAAATTATGCTCAAAGATAGAAGAGTAATCAAGAAACACATGCTTCGCATTCTGAGGAAGAATACAACTGCATAGTTGATTTGAATGAATATTCTAACCGTATTTTTAGAGCGTGAGCGAAACAAAGATGAACTAAATGGATGCCTTTTGGATGCTCGGAGAAGCTTCGAAGTTCTTACTGTACTAACTTTAAAAAACAAATTAAAGATAATATCCAAAGTCTACAGGAGACAAACAGACAGCTTCATACTAATATTCAAACTATTAAGCAAGCATCTAAAACGCCGACTCAATAAAAGGCTTTAATTCAGAAGAATGAAATATTAAACACAACACAATCACAATTTAAAGATTAACTTTCCAGTTAAAACCAAAAGAGGTACAAATAAAGTAATAATAATTGACCCCAAATTCTACTGCAATATAAAGAATTTGTCTCACTTATTCCTTCACTTTGATCGAGTAAGAATTGATCTATTTTTAAGCGTCATGCAGTGTATGAAATGTGGAGGATTTGAGCACCAAAAAACACCATTGTGCAAAAGATCCAATTTCCTAGTTGTGTGGATCAAAGGAGTCTTATGTTTAGTTTAGTTAGTTTTTATTAACGTCGCACTAGAAGCAACACGAGGGCTATTGGCGACGGACCTCGTAATTTTGAACCACGGTCAAGTGACGAGGACGACACCTGAGTTGGCACCCCCCTCTCCTAACATCCTCACCACGCCAACGGGAGGACTTTGGGCCCCGAACAGATTTAACGTGCATCAGCCCCGGCTACACGGCGGGTCTTTAGCGGCCAAGGATCGAACTCAAAGGAGTCTTATGACAGAACTTCATGCACATCGAGATGCATAAACTGTTGTGCTAATAATCAGCTGGAACAAGTTACTACTCTAAATCTAGGAGTAGGGACAAGACCTGTCACATACTGAAAAGTCAAAAAACTTTTTTTTAGTCATACGAATTTTGGTCTGTAATATGTTCTCATTTGTTCCCCAACTGATTTCAGTCATAATTTCTTTTGCTTATTTTCACCCCCATGGCTGATCAAATAAATATTTTGCAGTTGAATGTTAATCACTCGAGGGCTGCTCACCTCCTGTTCTTTGAGATCGCTTCGGAACTCGGATCCATAATCCTTACATTAACTGTAATAATCCTTTAAACTCTTTCACTGGTTCAACATAATAATTCTCTTTAAAAAAAATAATTGTCTCACTGTTTGCTTTATTAAATTAATTTACACCACATTCTTCAATAAAACTGATCACACAATAGATGTCTTACTGAAATTTAAAAAAAAAAAAATTTCCATTTTATTAATAAACTTATGTTTCCCTCCTGATGATGATTTTGATATTTTGCTAAAGAAACGTTCTGCTTATAAAATTTCGAATTATAGTTGTCTCTTGACAGGGGACTTCAATGCGAGGTTTCCCCTCTGGAATTATGATTTTACTGATACCCACGGGGATCTGGTCAATTTCGCCTTACAACATAATCTAAATTTCTGAAATGTACCAGAATTTTGTCCTACTTTTGTAGATCATTCAGGTAAGGGCAACATGGATATTTTTCTGATTTTTACAGCATTGGTGGATAGGTGGGAGATACTGGACAGGCAATCTCTGAGCGATCACCGGTTTGTGGTGCACATCTGCAACGTGATTTCAATACTTCCGAATTTATTTAAAAACTAAACACGGTATCAATAAATTTCTGAAAATTTAAAAAAAAAATCCTACTCCAAGCTTATTCAAACAGTTGAATTAGTTCGGAATTCTGATCACATTTCTGGAGGATTATGCAATTTTATTGATTTCAACCATTTGGTCAAAATCATTCAAATCCTTTCGTAAGCGACGGGTTCTTGCTTTTCCAGTTTTCTCTAGGTGGAACAATAATTTAAAATTTTTCAGGAATAAACTTACTGCTTTTAAAATGAAAATAACTTATCTTATCAAAAATAATTTTCTTCCTGGAGAAATTGATAATCTACAATTACAATATATAAAAAAAAGATCTTTATATGAAAAGAAAATTCTTGAGGCCAACACGAGGCCTGGGAGCACTTCTGCACCACCAATAACGAAATTTTTGACCTGAAGTTCAGAGATGTTTTTGGTAAGTTTTTGAAAAATGGTCTCGACCCTTGAAGTCATATCTCTTGTTTCTTCGGATAAGTCTCCAAAGCAGAGAAAAATGGATGTTTAATATATTCCCTTTTCCAAAAGTCCAATGAAACCTTTGATTTGACTTTTGAAGAATCTATGCCTCCTCCGGAGGTTTCCACCGAAAAGGTATCCCTGATCTTCAAAAATCTTTCTGGTGGGAAAATTTCGGAGCTTGATTTTTTGAGCTATGGGATTTGGAAATATATTTTTTTCTAATTTTCCTAACCTTTTCTTGAAAATTTTCAATCTTTGTATACAATTTTCTTATTTCCCAAATATTTTTTAAGATGCTAAATTGAAACTCCTCTTTAAATCTGGTAAGGATCCATCATCCGTTAAATAGTAACGACCAATTTGTTTGTTACAAACCTTAGGGAAAATTGTTGAGCGTGTTTTTGTGAATAGATTATTTTTCTGGGTTCAGCAAAACAATATTATTCATCCACTTCAATTTCGGTTTAAAGAAAATTTTGGCTATGATGACGTATTTTTCCATTTCGATTTGTATATCAAACGCAAAAGATTTACAGAAAAGATTTCTGTTATTTTTTATCAATATCAAGGATGCGTTTGACAGCATAAATTAGTCTATTTTTTAAAATTCTTAGAAAACTTAATTTTCCAATCTGTTTCCAAAAGTTCATTTATCCTCACTTGATAAATCGACACGTTATTTTTTTCTAATGCCAATTTTACGATAAAGGATCTAATTACCCAAGGCTGTCCATAGGATTCGGTGTTTATACCCTCTCTGTGGAATTTATATTTCAATTCTATTTGGATATTAATTGCGAAACCTTATGAGTTCAAGCTTTTTCGAATGATAGGGCGGTTATTTCCTCTGAAAATTATAGAACACAGACCTGTAGCACAACTCCAATATTTTAATTAATCTTGTTGCTGAGCCTATGACACGGCTATGGTTGGAGATTTCGATTGAGGAAATCGTTTCTGTTATGTTTAGATGCTCATCAAGCCATAACAAGGGAGTTCGTGGTGGCAACGGCTTTAGTCGAAACCCAATTTTCAAACTAAACAAAAAAATACTGCATTAAAATTTGAAAATTTTATAAAAATTAAGTATTCTGATTGAGTGCCGGCTCTCCTGGAGCCTTCACATTAACTATCTAAAAGAAAAAAAAAAAATCATATCTCATTAAATTTTAATAGCGTTTCCTTCGGGGATTTCAATTCTAAAAAATATAGATTATGGTACATATCTGTTACAGAACCTATCATTTTCTATAGTACGGGGTTTGGGGTTGTGATCTAAACTCCTCTCAAATTTCCAAGTTAAACTCTATTCAGAGAATTTACCTTTTAAAAACTACCAAGGCCTATTAGGACGTCTCCAACTGCTACTTTGCAGGTGATTGCCGGGGTTCCCCCTATTTATCTTACCCTAAGATCTCATTTTCTTAACCCTTCAATGGTTATAAACGGGCCTATCTCGCCAACCGAATAGCGTGCCATAATGGACACTGACGAGTTCAGCTCGTTCAAAGTTTTTCGACCCAAACGGTTGCAGCCGAACCCGACTAGGGCAGCGAAACTTTTTCGCAGTGAAAGCTGACGAGCTGAGTTCATCTGCGTATATTAATCCTGCGTTATTCGTGTTACAAACGATATTTATTGGCAAAATTCAGATAATATGATAGCTTACAGATAGTGGTACGGGTACCGTAAATTATTTTATATAATAAGAAAAAATGTTGCCTGTCTAATTGTTAATCTAGTTATTTTTTTGAGTAATTTGGCGGGAGTTTGTTACTGAAAGATGGCGCATTTATTGCAAACTGCAATGCTCCATGATGTGAAATTCCATGTCTTAATGTGTACCTCTCACAGAAAGAATTTTAGATAAATATAACAAGTGAAAAAAGATTTATACAGCTTAAAGCCTTACTTCTCAAAGCTTTATAAACTTAAAATTGCGCGTATTTATTTAGATATTTTAATTTAATATGTTACAAACTAATATTTATAATATTTAACATTTACTGAATTGTTTAAAAGTGCGAGCTAAATTGTTGTAAATATTACATTAATATATTCAAACAATTACTTAAAAATTACATATTTTAGAAACTAAAATTTGTAATATTTATAAATTACTGAGTTGTTTAAAAGTGTAATTTACAAAGAGTCTAAATGTTTAATTAATTAATATACCGCAAAAATAATTATTTAAGAATATAATAATATTTTAGAATCTAATATTTGTAATATTTATCATTTACTGAATTGTTTAAAAGTGCAAGTTACAATTGGTGTAAATATTGCATTAATATACCCCATATAATTCCTTAAAAACAATCTTTTGAAAGCGAGCGTACTATCAGTATCTCCGTCAGTAAAGAGTGACACTTCCGAAGGTCACTAGGGAGGAAAAAGGCTGCCACTTTCAACAACGGTTTGATCGTAGCGTTGCGCGACGTAGGAGAGCGAAAACTGCTGATTCGCCTAACCGTCGAAGGGTTAAATATCAAGTTTGGAAGCAGCATAATTCAAATTTTTTTTTCACCTGATTAATAATATCCCTTTCGACTCAAATATTCGACTCCTGAAAAACAAAATATATTTTTAACAAATTTTCGGGACCCTCCGAGTAGGAGATTTACACCGACGGATCAAGGATTGGGTCCGAAACTGGGTTCACCGTGTGTGTCTTCTACCGAGGTGTCCTAAACAGAGTCTACATGTTTAAACTAAATTCTTATAATTCGGTTTTCCAGGCCGAGCTTTCAGCAATCGGATTTGCCTTTTTGTGGGCCGTCTCTCATAACTTCA
>BMAW01038020.1:247342-288603 GCA_019974015.1 Nephila pilipes | reverse complement strand
ATATATATATATATATATATATATATATATATATTATGATTTTTACAACCTATACTGGGTTTGGGCCCACGTCTGAGATCATTACAATGAAACTGCAGATTTATTTGCAGAATTCGCAGTGACTAATGGTGAGGGATTGAATGCCCCGGCCCCTCGGTCTCCTATTGTTAAGATTTTATAAAATAAGCTTCTTTCTGACTGGGAGTCCTGGTGGTCAACTTATTATACCAGTATTCGGGTTCAGTCCTATTATTCCAAAACCAAATCTGAATTTTTATTCTAGATCAGGTCTTATTACTCTCTTCTTAACTGGTCATGGTCCTTTCGTATGTAATTTAAATCGTTTCTATTTGAAAAATACAAATTTATGTTCCAGCGGATCTGTTGGAGATGCTGTACAGTACGTTATCTCCTGCCCTCTTACTAAAAGTTTTCATTTCAAAGGGTCTGTTGTTGAAGAGAAACCTATTTGAATGAATTCCGTGTGTGAAAATCCTAAATTGCATTTCATGCTTAAATCCTGTATTCTTACTGCTCTTAAAACTACCCAACAAAAAAAATCATAGTTGTTTCAAAATTTAAATACATTTCTAAATTTTCAAGTTTCCATATTGTGTGCTTTTATTTGTATACCTAGTATATATGTATATATTTTTGTTTAGTGCTTCATTTCTGAATATTTCAATTTTCCTTTTTGTGTGTACTACTTGACTCAAAGCTGTAGTCGGCAGACTGTATACTAGCGTGAGTCATAGTATCAGCATTTGTTATTGCCAGGAAATCGTGACGTAAATGGAATAGAGATTAATATGCATCCTCCCCTCAAAAAATAAGGAAGGAAAAGAAAGAAAAATGAAAAGTGAAAATTGGGGAGCATTAGAACTATGACGTCACACTCTGTAAACAGATTGTTAGCTTTTCTTTTCTTTTATTTTTTGGAATTATGTTTTAAACTTGTTCTTTGCTTCAACATGTACTGTTATTACCTTTATTGTTGTAATAAAATTGTAAAAAAAATATTCTTTTTTGCCAATAAGTGCTGGGAGGGGGAGTTGTCTGCAGGGGTGTTGATTTGTAGCTTTAAGCCCTTTGAGTGAGCTCGATCCCCTTAGGCATTCTGACGATATACGTAGCAAGTCATTGCGTGGTTTGAGCTTTAATTTCCATTCTCCTCCTAAAATTTCTTGCGTGGAGTAATGGAGGCTGCTAAATAAACTAAATTAAAAGTTGCATTTAATTAGGTGTCTAGTTCTCACATGGTGGAGTATGGAAATTATAAATGAGTGAGATTCAAGTGTCGTCCTCGTCACTTGATTGTTATTTAGAATAACAAGTTTTCATACCTTAGGCCTAGTATAGTTATAATAGATTGATCGTTTATTATAGTCGCATTTGAAACAAATATAATAAACGATCTAATGGCATATCTAAGCTCACCAACAAAGACTTGAAGAGAAAAATTGGCCCCCGGACCAATTTTTGGTTCCTTGAAAGATCTCTCAGCATTTGGAAGTTTTATTTATGCATATATCCCATATTACATAATCAACGCAAGAATTCAATTTTTCTTACGCAGATAATGCAAACAAGGTGAGTCGAATAACAGAATCTAAATACTGGAGGATAATAAAGTAACTTCTATCAATATGGAAAATACAGACAGGTTAGGTAAAATTAACTTAGATCAACAAGATTGTAGATGAAAAATACGGTAGGTATTTATATAGCATTAGTTAAATGGTTATTAAAAGTTATATGGATGCAAGTTTAGTTTTTTATTAACGTCGCACTAGAAGCAACATGAGGGCTATTGGCGACGGATCTCGTAATTTTGAACCACGGTCAAGTGACGAGAACGGCACCTATCTCTCCTAACATCCACACCACACCAACGGGAGGACTTTGGGCCCCGACAGATTTAAAATGCATCAGCCCCGGCTACACTGCGGGTCTTTGGCGGCCAAGGATCGAACCCACGACATAACGAAAACCGCCGGCCACGAATCCGAAGCCATGACCACTAGGCTAACGCGGCTACTATATGGATGCAAGAGGTCTTCTGTAAGATTAACATATTGAGCTATCTTATTTGAATAAAAGATGGTCAGGAAAGTAATTTTAGTATTTATATATAAAGTATAATGAATTTGTAACTAAGTCAACCAAAAACTTAACCTAAATCTTAACTACTAACCAAGGACTTAACCAACAAAACCTCTTAACCAATAAGAAACATAATAAGTCAATGCAGTTAAGTCCAATGTGATTGTGATTTTTTTTATTAATGTCGCCCATAGAAGCAACACATGGGCTATTGGCGACGGATCTCTTAATTTTGAACCTTGGTCAAATAAAGTCCAAAGTATATAGTACAAACATAAACGATGTACAACAAAACTGGCTATCGAAGCTGTAACTCGTAATTTTGAGCCAAGTTCAAGTGACGAAAATTGCATCTGAGCTGGCATCTAACTCTTCTAAGTTTCACACTGTGTCGATGGGAGACTTAAGAGACCACTACATATTTATGTCATAGCTCTAAGTGTGAGTGAGTGATGGTAAGTTTAATGGCGTAAGAGCCAGATATGATTATGTTGCGCCAAACAAAGTATAACTGTAATATAGACGCTTGAAATTTTTTTAAAAAAAATGGTTGACATGGAAAGTCGGAAACAATAAAAGAACTTTTTTAAACGCTATGGTATCACGGAAGTGCATCACCCGTGTTTACCAAAAGAAGTGAACTCCATGGGAAAGGAAAAAGGTCACTAAAGTGCCTCCGGTGAGGAATGCCAGTACTTACCTGAAGAAGGTAAGCTCTTGAGGGCCAAAGAGATGTGAACTTAAGCAAAGTCATGCATTTTGCCCTTTTTCTAACAACTTAAAAAATGAAATTTTAATACTAAATAAATTACGTTCAAATATTGCCTTTTTAATATTTACTTTACAGTATGCGTACTACATTTTGTTCCATAAATAAATTGAAGTTGAGATTTAAAACAATATAAACAAGACTTCTCTCTCCCACACAATCTTATTTCTTTCTTAAAACTTATACGAATAACAGAGAGAGAGAGATAAAAAATAATTCTTTCGAGGACTTTAGTTTTACTTCTTTATTTCATTTGAAAATTCATTATTTAAAGTACGATTCACACACAAGGAAAATAATTCTTACATAATAAAAAATTAATTTAATTATTTGGTGTCATACTTTTCCTCTAAAATTTTTGGTATTATTCTGAATTATTATAACATTTATGTGTGTTGAGCGAGCTAAAAAATAACCTGTATCCATGAAATTTAAATTTTTGTATTTGGCGGACTTAAAATAGGCAAACATTTACAAAAATCTGCAAAAACTTTGAAATTACATTCGATTCTTTCAAAATGGGTTTCCCGATATACGTCCTTTAATTCAAATCCTAGATAAACATTTTAGCATTTTAAAGTCTTGTGTTCTGCTGTTTGAAATTTTTGATAATAGAATATTTTAAGTGAAGAGCATTTTTTGAATCAATTTCATAAAATTTCCTCCTCTGTTGCAACGAATACTTGTACAGTTTTTAAATTTTCAAGTAAAAAAAAACGAAATCATTTTTTTAATAAATTCTTTAGGAAAAAACGAAATAAAGTAATAGTTGTTAATCTTTTTCAAAACTAAAATAGAGTTATCGAATGTTAGACAGGTACCTTTAAGCATTTTGAATGCACGCGCGTGTTTAAGATATAGTTCTGAGTAATTTACTTAAATTTCGCATACGAAAATTACCTGCTGCGCACTCCTAATATAGCCCTTACAGCGTACACTCTCGTCTTTTCTTTACCTGAAATGGAATAGCATTAATGAACAGTAATAAAGTCTCACACATGTATACGTGAAGTATAAAAATAATACTATTAAGATGAAAATTTCCTTAAATGAAAAACAAATTGACTAAGAAATAAATATAGCTAACCCTTAAAAATCGGTTGGTTCTCAAATATTTTAAAATCTATTATTAATAACAATATTGTTTATTTCATATAAGTTTTTCATAAATTGATATATCTTATCCTGTCCTGTAAAACATTATTTATTTGGACATGACATGCTAAGTTATACAATTTTTTTTTTTATTTTGAAATGAAATAAAAAAAATAGAAGAATAGCTTGAAAACAAATTCACCTTGACCAACGTTAAAGATAACGTCACACAGATGTCTGTTGTTTTGAAACGCTCTCCCGAAGTCTCGGGCAAGTAGTTCGAAACCTTCAAACGTATCACGGACACCGTCTAACAATGGACTTGATGGTCGCATATGGCCAATCGGACGCCAAGACCCTCTCCTAAAAAGTTATTCAATTAATTAACAAGTATTTACATTGGTTTGCAAAAATTAAGGTCGAAGTCGAAAAATTAGCATATCAGCGGAATTAAAGGCCAATCAGAAGATTAACTAGGGTAAAGTATGGTAGCACATGTGGCACAGATATGCAGCTAGACGTAATACGGGAGTTTCGGAGCGGGATAAAGCACTCTGACGGTGTAAGCTCAGTATTTCTGGGAAAACAATAGCAAGGCGTATATCAGTTTAAACGACATCGAGTTGCTACCTCAATGTGAAATGTCGAACAATCAATCTGCTAGACAACATATGGTTGATTAAACCCAAGGCTGTATGATTGGAAAGATAGAGGAAGGCCGGAGTGTGAGAAGTGTGTCTGCGGAGTTCGGGATTGCTCACAACATCGTTTCACGACTTTGGATAGAATTTTCAACTATAGGAACAGCTATCCAGTGGTTCACCGGGGTCATCCAAGAGCAACCACGCCAGCGGACGACCGGTACATTGCCCTACAGGAGGCGGACAGTGGAGAAATCGCTAGACACAGGATACAGGGGATTGGATGACCGATATCACATTTTACCGTGGCCAGTAAGCTGTACAGTTGTGGTCTATCTACACGACGACCTGTATTATGTGTACCTTTAACACCTGCTCATCGGAGAAGGTGTTTTCTGTGGTGTCGAAAACTCCATATTTGGACATATAATCAATGGGGTCGAGCACTCTTTACGGATGAGAGCAGGCTCAGTCTGAGTAGCGATTCTGGATGCATATACATTTGGAGAGAGTAGAGAGCCTTCAATAACCCCTCTAACTTGTATCTCTCCCCCAAAGTTGTAACTTAATATGGCACGGAAATTTGACGAGTGGTTTCAGGTCAGGTTTCGATATTGCTTCTTAATCGTGCTTAAAGAGCTATAAGGTTTGTATTTCTCTCAAACTCTCTGTATTTTACAAGAGTGAGAAATCCATTTGGCTTCCGGTAAATATTTTTTTTTGTGAACCACATACACGTAATAGCATTTGCGTGTATGTATGTATAATATTTAACAAGTTATTTTTGTATCTTTCTGGGATGAGATAGAACAACAATTTAAGAACATTGATCCAATGAATACATAAATTGTGTTGATAGCGTCACACAATTATTGGTCTATTCTCTTCTTGCCAGAAATTTGTGCCTGTTTAAAAGAGGACACAATGCTTAGTTAAATGTTTAGTTTCTCAAATAAAAATATTGTCATTACAATTAAATTATTGCTTTATGATGACGAATTAAATTGATGAAATGCTTATTTGATGAACATCGCATTATAGCCGCACAATTTGATATATGATTGATTGATATTAACGTCATCTGACAATTTGATATGGGAGACCGATTGCGTAAATCTGAGTCACAGTCAAATAAGAAATAGGATATTGAAACTAATATCTCTCGTTCCAAACCACGATGCATTAGAGTTTTGTCACCTAGTTAAGTAAAATGTGTAATAATCTTTATTTATTTCTTACAAGATTTTTGGTGGAACTTAATGGGGAACCTCCGTCATTTTGCCACTAAATATCTTTCTCGACTATTATAGTATCCATAGTTCTAAAATATAAGATCTGGGCTCTGATTTATTAGGATCATAATATCTTTTCCTATTTTTACAAATCACAAAAGGTTTATACCTTTTCCAAACCAAAAACTTAGAAATAAGCTTACCTATATGGTTTTGGAATCTGTCCTGTTTCAACGTGATTCTGCAAATTTGTGACGATATCTTCAAGCATTTGGCTTCTTGTTCTATCCTGTTGATTTTATTAGACAAACGATGGAATTATATACTTTTTCAAATCACAATTAACAACTTATTTTATTTCAAACAGTAAAATTATTCTTATTAAATCAAGATATTTACGAAAAAGTAAATCTATATACATTATAAAGTTGGAAAAATGTGTTAAAAGTATTCTTTCAAAAATTTGGATAATATATTTTCAAATTCAGTATTATTTATCAAAATTCGCTTCAAAGTATAAAATAATACATTATTTTTATGTTGGTTTCCCTTAGAATCAGAAAAGATTTTGATAATTTTTTTTTCATAAGTTGTGTAAAAGCAATTTAACTCCCCTCACCCCTAAAAAAATTATTATTGATAGATTTTAAGAAAAATAAATATATATGTATAGAAAGAGAGAATGATTATATGTAATATTACATGAAAATAACTGATTCATTATGATATTTTTTCATATATTTCCAAATAAGTATATTCTTTCAAAAAGAAATTTTTAGATAAATGTATTACATTTTGTGTTGCACACATTTAAAGAATAATTACTTGAGACATGCATTATCTTTGAAAGTGTTCCCAGGCGTCGCATTCTAATTTGCTTTCCAAATAAAAATTGCCGATGCAAGACAACATACGATTCTTAGTTTCAACTTAATAATTATATGACGTTTACTTTCAAAAACAAGAAATGAAATTCTGATTTTGATATGATTTATAAAATGATCACGCTTTTTACTTTAAACATGTTTGACACGAAAATTAAAAACAAACAATTAAAGCATTTCAAGTAATTTTAGGACTAGAAGTACTTCAATTAGGGGAATAAGGGGGATTATCCTGAATAAATTCTTGTTGAAATAAGTTTCAGTAACAAAAAAAAAAAAAAAAAAAAAAAAAATCATTATCTATTTATTTGTATAAGTGGACTTAAACAATTCAAAATAATTCTTTTTCTCCTTTTCCCCCCCTTTTGCTCACTACATTTGTTCTTCTTGTTCTATATGTAAATTTCTTACAAAAACAATATTGTTTTATGTATTTTTAAAATTAGGATGAGATTCTGATAGCAGGAAATATGATGTGTAGCTATTAAAAAACGAGACTGATGCTGTAACAGAAGAAATAAGTATACGTCAAACGCGACTGTCAGCTGTTTAGCGTGAAGCCTTCTCTTTCGAATGCAGTGCCTTTCGTTTCTGTAAATACAAATTCCAATACCCGCAGCCTTCATCCGTTCTAGAGATATATTTTTTTAAGCCAGAGAAATGATGAGTGAGCAACGAATTGTTGTGAAATTTCGCATGAAACTTGGAAACCCGCTACTGAAACTTATAATTTATTGAAAGACGTTTATGATAATGAGTGTTTATCGTGTGCTCGCGTTTTTGAGTGGTTTAAGCTCTTTCAACATAGACGAGAAGACGTTGAAGATGATTCACATCCGGGTTGCCATTCCACGTCAAAAACAAATGATGATATTGAAAATATCGGTAATATGCTTCAATGTGTCTGTCGGTTAAGTATTCATGTGATTGCTGAGACTGTAGGAATTGACAAACAATCCATACGGCAAAATTTTTCACCAAGACAATACGCCGGCTCATTCCACGTTTTCTGTCAATAAGACAAGTCTTCTAGTGAAGTACAGCATCCCAGTGTTAAGCCATCCGCATCAGCCGACCGATCTTGAGTCATGCGACTTTTATCTGTTTCCTAAGGTAAAATCTGCAAGAAATGGAACAAGATTTGAGTCCGTTGAAGCTGTGAGAGAGAAACAGAAGGCGTCTTTAAGGAGCTGACAGAAGACTTCCAGCGCTGTTTCAAACTATGAATGATTCGCATAGAACGTTGTAGGGATAACGAAGGGGTGTGTATTAAAGGTGATAATAAATAAATATGTATGACATCTCAAAATAAAATGTTTTACAGTGGCAGTCTTGTTATTTAATAGCCGAAATTTGTATACTTAAACGGTAAATAAATATAGAACAGAAAATCTTCAAAATTACTATAATTATTAGACTGATGGAACTAAACAATTTCTTTCCAATAAAATAGTTCTGAAAATTTCTTTTTTCCATCTTAACATGTTGCGAAGAAATAACTAGGAATATTTTGAAGACAGATAAATAAAATTTATTTCGAGAGTTCTAGACCTTCTTAGGAAATTTCGTTTGCCTTGAGACAACGTATTTAGAACTCTCATTATATAGAGAGATAAGATTCTGTAATAATAATTGAAAATTATAACTATTGTATAGAAATCAATAGTTATCGTCCTATTATTTCTGAAAATCGTATTGAAATAAAAAAAAAAAAAATTCATCTAGACCATCAACTAATTGAAGTAAATTCATTTGGCTGTCATATATTTATATTTTTAATGGTAATATAGATGTAGTTTCACATTTCCATAATTAGATTTTTACTGTCAATCCGAAATTAAGAGGGAAAAGTCTAGTGCTCATGAGGGAAAAAATGTTTAATCATTGATTAGAAACTCACCTGCATTCTAGCAAATTTTGGTGCGGAATAACTTGCTCGCTCTCCATTTACAATCTTGGTAAGAAGCCATTCTCGAAAAAGTGAATCCTTAATAAATAAATAAAAAAAGATAGTTTCTAATAAAATATCAATATAGTTTTAGCTTCAAAGCTTTACTTAATGCATAATGTAGCAAGAATGTTAATTACTGTTTGCTGTTTATTTACTAATTACGCAATGATCAGCATCAAACATTTTATCAGCTTCGAATTAAAGTTTCGGAAAATCTTCGTTTCAAGAATTACTGTGTACACTCAATAGCTTATTAAAATGTTTTATTTGATATAAAAACTTTTGAAAAATTCATATACACGCATCGAAAGTATTCAGCAACATGATTATGGTGTAAAAATGATATTCTTAAAACATCCTCAATCGGGAATTATATTTCGAAATATTTATTTGAGATTTTTATTAAATTAGCATGTGCTAAATATACAATCAAATCATAACATGAGTCTAGTCTCTGGCCCACTAGTTATTTTAAGCAGATTAAATTTTATCTTTAAAATAATGTTTCTTGGAGATTTAGCGATTTGTAAAAATCTATGAAAGAACTACTAAATCCCATTGCATTTTCGATAGCCAAACGTAGTTTTCCAATAAATCGCCAATACCGCCAAGGTTACCACATTTTCTCACTAACTAAGGGGGTGATACAAATATTTCGAAATTCATATATGGGACGTTTTATTCAATTGATGTGATGAAGAATAAAGATGTTTGATCAGATGTCACGTAAATTTTCAAATAATGTTCAAATATAGGAAATGCAAAAGTAATGAAAAATATTTGTAATATTTTCCGAAAGCCTACATGCATCTTTATATATATATTTGGTTAGTATTGAAAATTTAAAAAATTATCATTTATTTTATTTGCAGTATTGACGAGAACTATTTATACAGTCAAAAACAATCACACCGTTTGGAACGCGATTTCAGAAAGAGCGTTGCATTTGCTAAAAGCTGTTAAAAATTTGTTCTAGATCATTAATTCATTTCGAGAAAATTCCAATAAAACTGATAGTTACTTGTGACATATATCGTCAAATATGGAATGAAAAACTTATTAATATTCAAATGCGTTTTTTATTAATTATCTTTATTAATTAAAGCAAACTTTCAGTAGGTTTAGTCAAAAAATTCTCTATTACGGTTTTACTAAGATAATTTGTTTCTCTGAAAAATCGTCTGTTACGAATAGCCAAATAATATCTAGAAATCTTAAAATTGGGAACTAGTTTGAAAATTTTAACGATGGATTAAAATACAGGTAATATTTTTCCCAAACTAACCAATTTTTCAAAATTACTTTTATTTGAAATGTCTATAAAAACTTATTTATTTGTGCAAATCATTGAAACATTTCAAAGAATATGAAACTTTAATGTATTTGTAATTTTTCCCAGATTAATTCAGTTCTATTTTGAGACAAATTATATATTAATTGCATTCATCACTCACTATAACACAAATGCCGATAAATATGATCATAAAGCTGAAATATATGCGAGAGTTGACTTATTTTAATTAATGAAAAAAGCTGCTTTATATTCATCCTGAAATGCATTTTAAAGGGGAAAATATTTATTGCGCCAGATTACATTGAAATAACTACATTTTATTATTTTAATTCATACTACAGAGAATTCTTGTAAAATAATTACATTCTACGTATATAAACGCTATCAGTGTATTTTAATGTTATCATGCTTTTTGTGATGATGGGTGGGGAAAGGGGGGTAGATGGTTCTTTTAAAAATCTTGTGCCGAAATCAATTTAACTTTTTTATATATAACGAGCTTCTGCAGCTAATATAAAAATATTTAAGAATAATATTTAAAATACAAAATATTACGAATTTTTGAATTTTAATATTCCTTTTAATTTTATAATTCAGTATTTAAATTTGGCGATTTCTTGTCACATTGTTCTTAGCTTCGAGTATATTCTCCAGAAATATATCTTTAAAACTGTTTTTTGAAAGCAATAAAGATGCATTTTTTGAAATTTTGAATTTGTCAAAAATATCAATTTATAATCAAAATATCACTAAAATCAATTTATAATCAAATTTATAACACGCAATTGATGTAAAACATGTTTTATGTAATTATCTATAGAACGAAAGAGACAAAAAAAGAAATTTGAAATAAAACATGATACTCGTAATTAAGTAGGCAAGTAATTCCGGCTTTTTGATTAGTGAGTAATTAGCAATTTCGGACACAAATTGAAAGAATTGAATAAGAAAACATACACAATTATGGTTTTTTTTAAATAAAAAACAGGTTAAAAGAAGTTTTGCATCAATTGCGTGCAACATATATATTTTCTTTTGGAAAAATAGATATCTCTCAAAAGATCGCCAAGTTTTTGTTTTCCTCTTGAAATATTCCCATGAGAGTGACAATTTAAGTAGGATATATGATAAGAAGGATAAAACTAAAGACGCACTCTGAACAAATGTCTAGGATAAATAAAAATCGCATTCTGAAATGTAAGAAATGCTGCATATAAAAGATAATGTACAGAAATATACGAAGGAAATATTTTTCCAGCGAACTATTCAGTGATATATTATTATTTGAACCTTTTTTTTTAATTCAAACATTTTTGCTTGAAATAACAATTTTTTGACTTAAATCAAAATGTATACTGAGATACTTCGGAACGCTTGGAAAATATTTTTTAAACAAGAACTTTTAAATTCAATGAAATTTTTTTAGATATTAGTTGATTAATTTCTCCTCGCTCTATAAAGTCTGATTTTCTTATAAAAAAGATTTTGACTTTTCAATTTGAAAAGTTAAAGTATTTTGATTAAATACGTTTTAATTTAAAAATCACTTTGCTTTATTTCATCGTGAATACGTGTATTAATAACTACAATAACAACTTTTAAAATAATTTTAAATAAAATTTAATCAAATTAAATTATACTAACTCCTTTTTACACGTTAAGACTGATAAAAAGGATTAAATGATAAACTGGAATATCGATATGATCATGTTAATAGTGAGCAAATATTAAAATATGAATAGCTTTGCAATTAATATTTGAGTTAGTTTTTTTTCATTTACTTAAATTTGTTCACTTTCCTTTTACCAATTAATTAAAAGAAGTCAATTCTTAAATTTAACGCAAAATGATAAAAGTTAAACAAAAATTATTTTTAAATGATGGAGGACAGTTGAAAATATGTGTAGGAAAAGAGTTTTTTTTATATATATATAAGAGAGACCCCATAGTAAAACAACTATTATCGTCTTCAAAAGTAGTAACTATTTCACGGATTCTTTCTAATAGATTCAATCAAAAGATTAATTCAATACAAATTATTTTCAAAATTTTAATGGTTAAATAATTTTTAGTTTATCATTCAAGTAAATATTCGAGAACTTTGAATCATAATAACATAAGTCTCGTTGCTTATTACACTTTATAGGTACGAAACGCTTTGTTGAACGAACAAAAAATCTCCTGCGCTAAAAAATTCTGCAAAAGAATTTCTGAATTCAGTGATTTGTGTGTGACATTTTATATTTTAATTTTAAGAAATTGCAATTACAGAGTAAAGTTAAAAGAAGTTATATTGCAAAGAATAATCCAACTAATTTGATATGCGGGGGAATGTGTACCGTAATAAAAAGATAAAAGTGAAAAACTTTCATAATAGGATTTCATTGAATATTCTTTTACTAACTACAATATTTTAAATGATATTATTGCACAATTTTTATTATAAAACAAAAAAAATTTCCTTCGAAAGTATTTGGTCTCTATCTTTTTTCAGTGCATCTATATCGATTGTAAAATTCGTTTGAACTAAGAAAACAACAACCACCATTTAAAAAAAAAATGGCAATTTCCTTGACTTTTAGGGTCTCAGTAGCCTAGTGGTTATAGAAGTGGACTCGAGGCCGGCGGTTTCCGTCCAGTCGTAGGTCCGAACCTTTATGCCATTAAAGACCAGCAGTGTAGCCGGCGATGATGCACGTTAAATCTGTAGAAGTCCAAAGCTATCCTATGGGGTCGGGTGGAAGGTAGGAGAAAGGGGTGCCAGCTCAGGTGTCGTCCTCGTCATTTGATCAAGGTTCGAAATTACAAGATCCGTCGCCAATAGCCCTCGTGTTGCTTCTAGTGCGACTTTAAAAATACCAACCAACCGTCACCATCATCAGTGCTAGTCGTACCTTGAAACTGAGTTATATTTAAAAAAAAAAAGAGAGGAAAAAAAATAAGATCACACACATTCATAAGTTTAAGCAACTCATAGAATGAAAGCCAAGTAAAAATAGAGAACAGAAAAAAAAGTTAAATTATTAAAAATACCAATTTTAAAAGCCTCACATTTTTAATAACATCGGAATAGTGTTATGATTCTCTTTAAAGAAGAAATTGTCAAAATTGACACCTTTTTCAATCAGTAACATAATCTTAAAAATATATGTAATACAATTAACATTTTCTTTACTCCTTCTCTTCTGAGAGCACACAATTGTTGTGTATTTTTAAGCTTATTTAATTCGTTATTCAATAGTTTTGAACAAAGTTCTTTAAATATAATTTATTGCAAAATCTAACCTAATTTAAATATTTGCCAATTTTATAATTTGCATTCAGTTAATTTAATAAAACAAGCAAATAAATTAAATTGTTAAAAGTTATAAATCCAAAAATCTCTGTATTAAATGTCTTAACCAATAAAGTAATTTTCCTTATTTTAGAGGGAAAAAATATTTTCTATAATACTACTTTGTGCATCTGTCCTAAGAATTTCAGATGTTTTATTTTTGAGGAAAACGATATTAGTTGCTGACGAGTACGAACGAAAACCATTTAATACTTTATCTTCACTAAATAAAATGTTTTCTAAATTATTTCATAATTTCTTTGCAAGAATATTTATTCCCATCATATAGTTTTTGTTTCCTTTTTATTAAAGTATTGATATGATAATTTTTTTAAAATTCATTTTACATATGTATAATCACCAAAAGTTTGTCTCTTTTACTTGATGTTTTAAATGTGATTTATAAAAATAATAAAATTATAGCTAATTTATTTTGAAATAACATTCATAAATTTGTAAAGAATATGAACTTTATGAACGAAGAGAAACGTGACTGCTTTCAAATAGTTTTTGTTTCTTCAATTTTTATGAAAAAAATAAGCAATGTCTATGAAAATGCCTGACGGAATACTAAGATATAAAATATGTGTTTGTCTCTTCAGAAAAGATTTTTCGCATTTTTTCTAGGTATTTTCTTAACTACTGCTCGCACTTCCACAAACTAAAATCTCTTTGCAGCCCGAATAATAATAAAAAAAACTATTAATTTCAATTTTCCCTAAATACAATTAATAATTCACGCCAAATTTGATGATAGTAATTTTGTACCTTTTTTGGACTTGTAATTTTACAAAACATCTTGTGACATGAATATTTAATGAAAAGTTAGATTTTGTGATAAATTTTGAGACACCTACTTAAAAGTGGAAAATCGCCTTTCATACAACCTTAGTCTTAGAAGTTTTTATAACATACAATACGAAAACGAAATTTGATTTACGAAGAAAAAAAATAATTTGATATTTACAAGATCATCCTATAATCGCTAAACATTTTTTTTATTTCTAATAGCAGGTTATAAACAGTTACAGCAAAAAAAAAAAAAATCATTCCAGTTATCGTTAAACATTGTGTCCAGGACATATTAATTTGGTTAATCCGTACTATGATATATCACATGACTTTAACCTCTATTACACTTTAAGAGCACTAGAATTTATATTCGTACAAATTTTTTAGCTAATATATTCATCTGTTTTTGGGGACTTAGACCTCAATTTAAATATATACCAGGTCTATTTGTGATGCAGTATTGAACTGTACTGAAGAGGACAATTTATTACATAACTTCATGTAAATACTGCACAATAGATTAAATTAAACTTAGTTGTATATAGCAAAATTAAAAAAAAATTATTCAATAAGAAAATTGATTTCGTACTTTTGTAAACTTAGATCTATGCCACAGATATGGCTTATAAGCTCCAACTTCATCTCTGGAAACTACAGATACCTGAAAAAAATAACATGTTAAAAATTTCGAAACTCTCATGATAACATGCAAGCATTTTTTAAAAATAAATGCACAATAACATAACAACTTCTTACAGAAAAATTCTTATAGTAACAGTCTAGGATATTAAGTTCATGTTGAACGCTTATTCATACTTTTATAAAGGAAAATTTACCCTGTAAAAGTAAGATTTCATATGGATACTACTGTGTTAACAGCTCATAACAAGAATTTCTTTTACATTTTATGATTTCTAAACTTCGTGATCTAAATGAACTTATTATTTGGATTGATCATATATATATATATATATATATATATATATATATATATAATGTTACACTTATTTCATTTCTGTTGTATATTTTTGCTAGTTACTAGTCATCTAGGATTTAAAAAAAATTATTCTTTATTGCCAAAAATATTTTGTAAGACTTATTAAGGCAAAAATAAATTTAAAAGAGAGAAAGAAGAACAGCTTAAGAACAAGAAACATTTCCTTTAATCAAATTAATAAGCGAATGTCGAAAATGGACCCTCCCCCTTTCTCTGCGATGATTTTTCTTCTTTTTTCTTCGCTTCTCAATGAGTAACAAGAGTGTGTTTTTTAAAATCCTCTGTGAATTGCTGATAAGCGATTTTCAGCATTTTAAGAATTTTTTTAGAAGGGATTTTGTTTTATTTACGTATTCTATAGTTTTCAATTGACTTAAGCTAATTACTGTGAAAAAAAAGGAGATGGAAGGTATATTTCCTGAGAGCGGAACAAAAAATACAAAGGAATTTGAAAAGAATTTTAAATGGTTCTGTGTTAGTTGAAAAAAAGGAAATTAGATAAAGTTAAGCTCAGCTTTCAAGATTTTGAAAAAGAAAACAACTGGAAACAATTTGTCTGAGGTAGGAAAGGAAGGAATCAAATTACATTCGTAGGAGTACATTCTGGTTGAAAAAAATAATACATCTAACAAAAGCGCTTTTTTAAATTTTTTTTTACTATAGTGATTAGAAAATATTGAGCTTTTGACTTGAAATATTTTTTGCAGAAACAGAAATTTAATTAAATGTTTAATTTCATTCTATGATGCTGTTATTTAATTATTATTTTTTTAGAAATTTATATTTTTCGGGATTCGTTTAATTTACTCTAAAAGTACTCTGAGAGAAGTTATTTTTAATGTTTTTTGTGTTATTTATTAAAAGTACGTGATAAATGTATTCATCTGCTTAATGACTTTTAGAGCAGTGTTACTGAATTATATACAAATTAACGTTAATTTCTACGACTTGGACAGATTAGTTTAAAAATTTAACTTTTCCATTTTATTAAAAAATAAGGGGAAGAAAACGAGAAACATTTATTTAACATGATACGTTTCTTGCTTTCATAATTGAAGAAATTGCAAATAAAATTACCTTAGAAAAGTTTAAATTATTTATTAATATGCCCAGGGGATACTGGCTCACGAACTAGAGGTTCGAGCGTTATTTTAGGTCTCCGGACTGCAATGAATATGCTTTGTAATTGTGAACCGCGGTCAGATGACGAGGACGACACCGGAGCTGATATCCTACTCTCCAGATCCACGTCACTGAAGTGAGGACATTGAGTCCCAACAGATTTTATGTGCATCAACCCTTCTACATGAAGGGTCGTCTGTGGGGAAATCAGAACTTGAACACGTTGGCATGACTGAAATATTGCTGGCCATGAGCTCAATTTCATGACCTATCGGCTACTGCGGCCAATTTCATTATTTATACAATTTTTCATGTTGAATAGAATGATGACCCTTTTCCCTAAAAAGTTTATTTATGAACAGGGCAACTCCACAGATAAGCACTTTGTATGGCTTCAACGACCTATGGGAATTCAGAATCTATTAGTTTATGGAGAATTTACAGCACTCCCCTTCCCCCTGTAAAATTCCAAATTAATTTATGAGGGAATAAAACTCGGCAAAATTAAGAAAACAAGATAAAAAAAAAAACAATTTAAAAATACCTTTACAGGAAAGTCATGAATTGTAATTGGTAACAGTATTAGAGTTATTTCATAGGTAAAGATTTAATGCTGTTTAACTAACATCGTTAAATTAGTAAACTGAACAACAATAAGAAATTAAATATTTCTGGAAAAAAAACGTTTTTAAGCGGCTAGAAACAAATGTCTAATATTTGTATACGGTTACTTTAAATACAAAATTCTCTTATAAAACATTTAAGTTCTTCGACATAATTAACTTTAAAAATTCTCTGTCTTTTTATAATTTTTTCCACAAGATAAAAATAAAATACGTATTTTCAGTCATATATTATGTTTATAAATACATTGATAAGGTTTATATGTGAAGCACTCTGTACTTATTATCATCTGTACTTATTTTACTATCCCTACTTTTTTATTTATCTCTAATCAAAATATAAGATTAAATAAAATAGGAAAACTTTCTAAATTTATCAATGTATTTACAAAATATTTGTAAAACTCAGATGAACTTTTTCTCTTCTTTAACATATTTTATCTATTATTAACTGCACTTTCAATAAGCGACATTACCCTATCATTTCTAAAAATGTACAATGCTCAATACTGGAGTATACTGTAAATAGAATATCTCAAAATATTTTGAAGAATATGAAACATAAAATATCGTAGAATATACGAAATTTGAATATAATAGAATATGAAACGTAGAATCTAATAGAGTTTTGAACTAAAACTACGAAACAAAAAATATCACAGAACATTGAACATAGAATAAATGAAAATAGGATATTGTTTATTACATATAAGATTTACATAAATGACCTAGTATTCAATTGATATCTTTGTCCATTTTAGTAACTGAACGTGGATTCTTGCAGCCATTTTCAATAGCAGGTTTTATTAGAGCCTCTGCTTAGTTTTTTTTATGAGTAAGGGGCATCGTTTTCTTAATGAATAATGATTTATTTCTTTTGGTAGAAAACTACAAAGAAAAGGCTTCTCGTTCGTCCCCCTTGTGCGAAGAAGAAAAAAAAAAAGCAAGCAAACTAATCTTTGGATGAGATCATGTTCCTGTGGGATGCTCCAGACGGTGCGTTCGATACAAATGACGTGACTGAAGGAAAGAAAGACATCGGAGAGTACTTTCTGCTAATTACGAGCGCCGCTTTCAAAAGAGAGAAAACTCCTGATATAATCAAATAGAATTAATTCGCACATTAATCATGATGCGCTGGGGAGAGTTTGCTTTCGAAAGATCTAGTTATTGAGGGAGAAGGATTGATTTTCTACCACGATCCATTTCTCACGTAAAATTCGAGAAGGGAATCATGTTAATGAGGTTACCACAAATAACCGTAATTGTTTGCATTTGCAATTTAAACCTACGAAGAATCAATAGGAGATCTTTCAGAGAAATGTTAATTCTAAAGGCTAACACAACGGGAACTCTGTAGAATCGACGGATGTAATATTTACAAAGTGAGAGGTTTGCCTCAAAGTGTAGTGCTATATTTAACTCCCTGTTAAATATAGCATACCATTTACTTATAAATATTTCATTGGATTTCAAATGCATTTCAAAAGTTTGAAAGATTCATCAACTTCAAAATTTAATAGCGCTTCTTTCAGATTAGATCTCTGAATATTTTCACTTATGCTTTGATTGAAAAAGTATGTTTTTTTTCTTAATTTACATTAAACTATTCCAGCTAAAAATGCAAATAATCATTGAAAAAAATTTAGATTTTTGAAGTAATATATTTTATATTTTGAATTTACGATCAATTCGCAATATGTTACCACTCTTATTCACTAAGAACATTTTATTTCAACAGTTATTGCATATTAAAATATGTATGCATGTTTTAAATTACATTAAAGATGCAAATGTATTCCAGTATGCAACGACAATTTTACTAAAACATTAATATTTGAGACAAAAAGCTCTCGAACTTGTTTAATCAACTCCATTTTTTTTAAAAAAAAAAACGTTTTTTAATAAGGAATTTCGTAGAGAGATTTTCATTTCTAGATTTAGAGAAATGATTTTACTGTAAAAAGTAATTGAAATAGTACTGAAAAGTTAAAAAGGAATAGTTAATGAATATCTCAATACCTAGACGGGTGATTATTTTGAAAGACTGTAAATGGTTTGTATTTCTAAAATGATAATGTTAGTTAAATGAATGGTTGTTAACGAAAAATATTTTTTTTGAATAATTAGTGAATAAGACGGTGCCATTGTTCAAGAGAATGAAAGGTTTGGTTTTATTAACATCGCACTAGAAATAACACGAGGATTATTGGAGACAGATCTCATAATTTTGAACCTCGGTCAAGTAACGAGGACGACACATGAGCTGGCAACCCCTTTCCTAACTTCCACACCACGCCAATCAAGAGAATGAAAGAGAAAAGAGTTTTTTTAATGCATGCTAATTACTATGATAATTAGAATACTTTTTGTTATTAGTGTTTGAACATGCTTATTGTGTGACATTGGGCTATTCGTGATTTTCTCTTCACTAACCTCAGGGACTTTATATTAGTTTGGATTGCATAAAGTTACAATTTCTTCTCAACCAAAATTAAAAGTAATTAGGTAAATTTGAGAGTGATAGGTGTGAAGTGATTTAGAGATAATTATATATAAATGAAATAGATTGAAAATAAAATGAAGGGAGATAGAGTATAACGACTTACTAACAAAGGTTTATAGAATTTGAATTGCAACTCTTCAATTAATTTTGGGGATGTTTGAAACGAATTCTATTTGAAGTATTAAGATAAGAATCAGCTGTTTGTAGGAAAGGGTTGAATCAAACGAGTGAATTGGTAAACTAAGAGTTTATTAGTTGATCTCAATTTAGAATTGATTAGTTAATTGAGACTCGAGAGAGAGTGGCTTTAGCTATCCATCAGCAACTATCAGGGAAGCGTTTTGGGGTACGTCCTTACATGTCTTCAATCGGAGTCAATGTTCATTATTTGATATCTTTAACTATGGCGCAAGAGCAGAATAATGAAGGACAGTAATTGTAATGGTTCTAAAAATAGAATTAAAATTTACATTTTCAAAAAAGTTAATTAGTTAATTTGGGCAACAATACTTTTAAGGGAAGAATATTCCATAAGGCCAACAAATATTAAGTTCGTTATCCTTAAAGGTATTAATGAAATTATTATTTTAGTAATCGTTTCCATAAGTAATTTCAGTCACTAAAATTACTTTTGTATCAGTAATAAATATACTTTACCTTTTTTCTTACGGATTATTTGTTCTATAGTTTACATATTTAATATTCATAATATTGAAAATTATGTTTTGTACAACACAAAGTAGCTGCTTTATGTATTTTAATTCTGACAGGTAACATTTTATCTCAAATAAGAAACAGAATGACTGTCAAAGTAACCAAACATTTTCTCGTAGTTATCCAAACTTTCTTAGTTTATAAAATTAAATGAGAAAAAAAAGTTAAAATAAAGTCCTGTATCACGCGCCACTTAAAGAATTTTGAGACATAGAAGAATGTAAATAGCAGCAGTTTTTCTTAATCGAAACAAGAGCTACTCAAAAAGTTTCCATATTAGTAATGATAAATGGGGTATTAAGAATGTGGTCACTTACTGTAGTATCGTCCATTGATCGTTTTTCTTTTTTTTTTTCTTCTAAGAAGTCCATGAGTATGACGTTCTTCGCATCCCCCAAAATGGTCACCATAAATTTTCAAGATATCTTCACCTTTTTTTTTTGAGCAGATTAACCGTAAGTAACCCATTGCTTTGATGGTTGCTCGGTTTCCTCGATAGCGAGGAATCCAGGTCTCACCGACAGTGGCAACATCACGCAAAATGACAACGACAATTCGATGCGGCACCTATTAAGTTCTGATTCGGCAGCTATTTGCTACTTAAGAACAAAACTAATCTATTAATCAGTGTCACATTTGTTTTGGGTACGATTTACAGAGGGAAGCCCACAATGGAATCTTGCACTTCCAACCAACACAACGACTTTGTGAGTAACATCGTGGTCAGTAACAGGTATTTTTTAAACCACCCTCGTGTGATATTTACTATAGTGGAATCAAGGCTTGAACATCACTATCTCAGAAACTCGCGACTTTAATCAGAGGGATATTGTTGCATTTTCTGCACCTGAGATTATCGGCACTTTTTTGTTAATAACTACATTACAGACTTACCTCATATGAAGTAGGTGATGTTTTCTCTGATGGACTAGTTCGAACAACGATGAAGGTGTGGAGAAAATGTGATTTGATGCAAGTTGGTGAAAAGAGCGTATCATCAGCTTCTAAGAAAGCCACACAAACAATGTCATTGCCGATGTGTCTTTTTTTCTGTAACTGTTCATACAAACAGAAAACAATTAATTATTTAACACTAAATTTCGAAGAATAACAATTAACAGAAATAAGCAGACTAGTTTTCAAAACAACAACAACAACAAAAAAAGATCTTGTTAATCACAATCCTTTTAAACCGTATTTTAAAATAGTTCTTCTCTAGATCCACTGAAATGTTAACTATAAATAAAACTAAAAGTAATGAGATCGAAATTATTATTGTTATTATTATAATTGATTAGTTTGATTAACGTCGCACAAGAAGGAACAAGAGGGCTATTGACGATAAACCTCGGTCAACTGACGAGGACGATATTTGAGCAGGCACTCCCTCTTCTAACTTCCACACCACGCTAAGGTAGGACTTGGAACCTCGACAGATTTAACGTGCATCAGCTCCGTCTACACGGAAGGTCTTTAGTGGCATCAGGACTCGAATCCACGACTCGGCGAAAACCGCCGGACGGGACTATGACCACAGGGCTATCATGACTACTAGACTTCTTATTCTTTAGGGGAAAATATGCTTTTCACTTATAATTATCTGAGTTATTTTCATCAATTTCCCGCAAAAAACATTTGGCAATCTTTTTGGTTTCCTCACAAGATTTATTTTTTTTCAATACTGACCGGCAGTTACAACTTGCACTGGCCCTGCGATAAATTGTAACTGACGTGGGACAAATCATCACAGAGTGGGGCAAATTGTAATGGACGTGGGGCAAATTATTACTGACGTGGGGTAAATAGCATCAATGTAAAGGCAAAAAATTTTTTCTCTCTCTATCGTTCTCTTAATAATCAATGTACAAAAGACATTTGGTAATTATTATTACTCGGTATAGATGAAATGAATGATATAAAGTGGCTTTCACAATACAATAAACTTTAAAAAAACTCCCCATGTTCGTTTTGTTAAAAGATGTGGCTTGGCTTAGAGATGTCGCTTTTGGTATTCTTAGGCTCAGTTTTGATTCTATTTTCAGGAATTTACGAAACCTTTCTGGTACAGCCATTTTATATTTGTGCCAAGAAGAAGACGAATTTTGAATGCCAATAGTTAAAATGTTTTTGTAAGCCAGCTTCCTTAATTGTAATAGAAGCCATCGAATGGAAATATTCACCAATTTCAGCAAATATTTTCTGTCACACATATTTTCTTTCTTTCACAGGTGTAAATACTTCATACAAGTGTTGTAGGACCCGTCATAAGAGTCACGTTTAGTGAAAATTCTGATACTTTTTAAAAAACACTGCGTAGCGTGCTTGTTACAACTATATCTTGGCTCCCCTACATCTATATTACGGAGGGGGAGTGTTGTTAAAGATTTAATTATTATTCAGAAATAACAAAGATATCTGGATACACATTATACTAATTAATTTATCCTTAAGTACACAATATTGTAAATTGCAGTTATTATAGTAGCCATAGATTGAAGTAAACACAGTATCGTAAATTTTTAATTATTTCTAAAAATAATCCATATATAGAAACTTAATTTTAATTTAATATTCTTATGATTTCTCTATATAGTCTACAATAAGAGTTATACACCGTTTCTTGACCTTCCGAAGGCCGTCATTATAGAGAGATTTCATTAGATTGTTAGATTGTAATCTACTTTCTCCATACAACGATTTGCGTCAATCTACGGTTTCCTGAAATCAAACAAATAAACATTAATATTCATAATTTACAAGATTATGTACATAATGATCAAGTAATACGTAGAGTAAGTTGTATTCAGATATCTCTGTTGTTTCTAGGAAACAATTAAAACCTTACGACAACCTTACATAAAATAGGAAGTTGAGGTTAAATTTAAATCTGATTTGGGGTATATAGTGTACAAAAATGATTATCTTGAGCTTTCACCTCTGGCAGCAAAAATAGTTTTAATATGTCTAGGCTTCAAGTCAAAATGATCTTGGATGACAGATATTAGCATGGTAATCCATTCGACTTCATTTCTTTGCCACAATTTCTCAACCGTACTGGCTGGTGAGTTGCGGTGTGTTGATCTCCCAGAAACACATGACCAGATGTTCTCAGAGAATGACAGATTTGGAGAGCGTATTGTCCACTAAAAAGTCAGTAGAACACTCTTCGTATCGAAAAAGGTAAAGATAGCACAGGCAGCATGCGATTGGGCATTATCTTGTTGACAAGTAGTGTCTCGGTTGACTGACTGATAGATAGATAGTTAATGTCGTATTTGGAAGCTACACGAGGATAATAGCAGACGGACATCTTGATTCTGAATGTTCCTCGTTCACGTGATAAGAACGACACCTAAGCTGGTTCCTCCTTCTCCAAACTTCCACTCTACATCAAGGGGAAGACTTTGAGCTTTGATAGATTTAACGTGTATCAGTCCCGCTACACAGTGGATTTCTAGTTGTATCAGGACTCGAACTCCCGACTTCACGGAAACGACTCTCGCCGCGGGTTCGTGGTCATGATTACTGAGTTACCGCGACCACCGTAGCATCTCGAAGGCTTCAAAGATAGTGAACAGGCACGACTTTAACATGAAGAAAAAGTAATTGTGGTTATACAAAGAAGCGGTTCTGTGAACAAGAGATGATTTGGATGTGTTCTTAATGCCCCTACCTCCATGCCATCATTTCTGTAGCTAAGCTGTAAGGAATGCGGTCAAATCCGATACTTGCCAGTACGAGCTCCTCCTTCTTACATGAGGCGTAATACGACTTTTACACGAACTTTCAAAAGAGACTTCAGAGAGAGAAACTCGCTGTGCATTCTTACCTACTTTCTAGATTGCAGTTAGTATTACTTTTACATGCGTTGCTCAAATGCGCTAAAATTATTATAATTTGTATATCTAAGTAAGTTGTACCTTTCAAGTAAATTTGACATTAGCTGTGTGGTGCCACCTTGATGATGTATGAGTTTTAAAATGTCCAGCAACGAAATATTAATCTTTAATTGTGATTTTTATTGATAATGTCATACAATGCATTACTGGAACAACGTATTTAATAATTATGTCTCTAAATGCACCTTTTTCAATTATAAGTATTTCTATTAGTTTTTAACGTCACGTTTAAAATGTACTGAAGTACTCGATATTTACTTTGTTCAATTTTTATGCAATCTTTTATATTTGAGATATCAGCTGAAAAAAAGAATTATTAAATCATACCTTAAAATTTTCTGATAATTGGAAGTTATGAGTAACGAATTCCAGTGTGTGTGTAAGATTTTACGCAATAGTCGTGTTCCACATCTTAAAAACCTTCATAATATATATATTCTTTCTTTTTTCTGGGTTTGAATATTTTTGATTTTTTGTTTGTTACCATCATTTTATAATGTAATTCACTGAAATGTGATGGTTTGATCAGTAATTACCGATATAAACACACATTATTCAATTCCAATATATGGAGCTATCAGGGATGTTTTAAGACTTCTTGAGGCCCTGGGACCTTATGAAAAAATAGGCCTAATCTGCGATCCTTTAATCTAATTTGGTGTATATACATGTACAGATCAATAAAAGCAATCCATAGTAAAATGAGGTTTTATGTGAATATTCGTTTTAAAAATTTTACATTTGCAAAATCATTAATTAGTTCCTCAAACTCAGTTGTTAATATTTCATTTTCAATACTCATCAAGCTTAAATTATTCAAACGTGATTGAGTCAAACGATTTCTCAATTCATTTTTGACCGGTGAGTTTTGAAAATGAACGCTCACCACTCGCGTTTGTAATCATAATTTCTTGGAATATTCTCATTATTATTTCAGTATTGGGAAACACTGTGAATAGTCTTTCATTATACTTGTATGTATAGAGTGTGTTGATCCCAGTTCTAGTCCCCTCATCCAACAACTGTTCTTCATCTTCATGTCTATTAGTATAATTATATATATTTTTTTCCATTTCTTCTCTTTGCTTTTTCTTCAGCTTTTCATCATCATTGATCATATATGTCTTGAAATGTTGACATTCTAAGTTCAGTTCCTCTCCATTAATGTCTTTATCGTAAAATTTTGATATTTTCTCGTATGCTATTTTAATTTCTGTCTCATCCAAATTAGAATTATCTTAAAAAATCCAAACATTTCAAAAAGCTCCTCAGATTTTTTACTAAACTTTTATATATTGTAAATTAGAGAGTTTATTATTAATAAAATGGTTTCTATTTTAAATTTCAGGCTATGGTTGTTTTCAAACGTTGTGTCGGTTCTCTATTTCCTTCAAGGAAAGTTACCCTAACACTGAGTTGCCTTACACGCTTGTGAATACTTTGATACCCTTTATAAAGGATACTTTCTTGGCTTTTGACTCATAATAGTTAAAAGAGTCTCTTTTGGTTTTCATATATATCATTAACGATTTTAATAATTTTACACTTTTCGACAAATCCATATTTTTACTCTGGAAAAATAGATTTACTTTGTCAGTGTCAAAATGTCATTAATTGTCAAAAATAATTACATTGAATACTGTCATTAATTGTCAAAATTAATTACATTGAATACTGTCATTAAGTGTCAAAATGTCATTCCAAAGGATAGTTAAAAAAAAGTAGTTTCTGATTCATTCATCTTAATTTTTAATTTTTCAGCAGACAATCGCGTATCCACTGCCTGTAATTCATCATTAATTAAGCAATTCATGCACATGAAAATGTTTAAAAATACTTGCAAAAATTTTAAAAAATTCGAATCCAGAGAAATTTTTTTTCGCTCACTCGAATGCATTTTATTCCATGCAATTAAAAATAATACTCTTGATGTAAACTGAAAAGTTCGAAACTTCATAAGATTAACATTATGCTCGGGATTTCTTGATGCCGTGTTGACGGGAGCCTTAAAGATTTTATATCAATACTAACTGGATTACTCATTTTCCACATGATTGAAGTTTTAAAATAAAATGATCAGTTATTAAAAGTAAATGACCAGTAAAATTTAAAATAAATTACCAGTTATAGCTTAGAATCAACTTTTGAACCGGTACAAGGTGATATACAGAAAAATTATGAATAATTTAGTAAATGATGACTCACCTTTTATTAATATCTTAAAAGTAACTTAGAGATTTTTTTAAATAAGACGTTTTTGGGACGAGTTATTTGAAAAAGAATTGTTATTTTGTTATTAAAAGTAAATAAATAAGTACACTGTTCTAAAAATCATTATGCCATATTTCACGTAAAATGCACATAACTATGCATAGTATTTCGCTTTTTTTTTTTCTTGTTCTGTTCAAGGAAAAAAAAAAGGAAGAAACTCGCTCACTAATTTATAAATAAAATGGTGTATAAAATTAAAGTATATATAATAAATTTAAATTTTCTGCAGGAAAATCTGATTAAACATACTCACGCAAATAGAATATTTCTAGTGAGGAGTCTTATACACTAAAAATCTTTTATTTCGTACCGTGTTGGAGGAGAATTTTTCCATTTTTGATGTTTACTTTTAAAACATTAATTTATTGTACAATCATTTATTTATCTAATTATCAAATTGTACAATAGGATTCCTGTTATATGATTGTTTTTCTACATTTATACTATATTACTACAATCTGTAGCAATGTAATATATTCGTTTTATAAATGTTCTTTTTCATTTGGGTTTCAGTAATAATAAAAAGGATAGCCATTTGAATTTTTAAGCGAGTAAAATAACGCTTTCCATAAAAGGAGCTGATAAAAATATTTCTCTGAATTACATTACACATCGAAAATTCTATGGAAGATCATAGTGCATTCAAAATGAAGGAAGCGCGCACTTATGCATATTAATCAATATAAAAATATTTTAAAGAGTCCATTGAAATATTTATATATAATTTTATAAATAGTTAAGTATTGTTTCATGTTGTTCAGAGAGAGAGAGAGAGAGCGAAAATTTACAATAAAGGGCAGAATTTTTTAAAACTGGATATTATTTTTAAAAATCACTCTCTAAAAAAAGCAAATACAATTACATATTATTTTACTTTTTTAATGCGATATAAATATTTGTATATTACCTTAAATCTCAAAGAAGAACGATTCAAAAATAAAAACATAATTACATTCTGCTGTTTCAAAGAAATTAAATTTAAAGGAAGAAATTGCCGATTTAGAAGTGAAGGCCACTCGCTTCTTCGAAAAAGTGTGATTTCCTTCAGGGTCATTTCAACCCTCTTGTTTTATTTGCCCTGACGTCTGTCATAAAATAGGGAATGTGTTTTTGTCACTTCTGTTGGGGGCTTAGTGTATCTCTTGCCCATTCATGAGCGATCCTAAACTCATGTGTGCAAATAAATAAAAAGTCGCTGGAAAGAGTATCTGTTATGTCTGTGACAGTTCTTCCCTCAGCAGCATTTTTATCAGTAGACTGAATATATCTCGCTTTAGAAATAAAACTAATATTTTCCCTGATTCTCAGCAAACATTGTAAATAAAAATATTTAATATAGAAGTAACTGTCTTCAACCAGTCATGTCCGGGAATAACATTTGACAATTGAAACTATTCTGATCATGATCTTATTGAGGCCGAGTAGAGAACAAGTCGAGACCCCTCAAAGGCGAGGAGGCCCTGGACCCAGTTGGCCCATATCTTAAGACATCCATGGGAACCATATTAATTACATTATTTCCAGTTTTCTAAATTTCGGATTTCTATCACTTAGCTTTGTTTTCAATTGCTTGGATTTTCAATAGTTTGTTTCAAATTTTAGATGTTCTAAATAAATGTTGTTTCAAATTTTAGATGTTCTAAATAAATGTTTATTTAATTTGCATAAATATTAATTTAATTTTTGGTTGTTTCTTTAAATATTTAGTTTTCTACTCTAAAATATTTTGCTTTAGTTATATATATATATATATATATATATATATATATATCTATATATATATACACACAAGTGAGGTAAAAAGAGCTGTTGAATGTTTCAAGAAAAATCAAGTAAACAGTATAGATGACTACCTTTTGGGGATCATGTTCTTCGTGAGGCAATAGAGTAGACACATGAAATATTATTTCTATTCCCCTCCAGGCTGTGTATACGGATTCTGTTCCTGTTAAATCATGAACCGAGTCCAACCCTCCTTTGTACTTGTCAAAACCTGAAACGCAAAACTATATAAATTGAATGAAAACTGTATTAAAAAGAACTAAGTGCTCTTACTTTTCACAAAAGCTTAGAGAAAAATGTTTAATTAATAAACGGTGTCTATTTAATATACGAAGTAAATGTCTGCTCTGTGGACAGTTTCTAATAATCTGACTGTAAGTTTTAATTCAGTTAAGTAAAAATTAATTAAAAGCAGAGGTATTTTCATCGTTGTAAATTAATTAATGATGTTGGATATAACAAGTTTTCGTATTTTTTTTAACTGTTTTCACAGTTGGGGATAGTAATTTAGTAATTAACATTCCCTTCTTTGCTTCAACGATTTTCAAACGTTATCTTTAGTTTTATGTACATTAAATTGATTACTACAAGATTTTTTTTTTTATTTAAGACAACTCTCTTCCCACGACAAATATCAAAAAGACTGTTTTGTTTTTAAGCTTGAAACCATTTTTTGAGGAATGATATAAATTCGCTTTTAAATAATTTCTTTCTCGTAGAAATCAGGCGCATATTTTTTTAAAAAAAATTAATTATATTGGGTAAACACTTACTGCAAAATAAAGATAAATAATAACAATTTTATTTCAGTTCAAAGATAATTTCGATTCAACGAATGTTTAATTTTAATCTTTTGCATATAATATATATACAGTAACTGAATCAATATGAATACTTTAATTTTATTTTGTACATGGAGATGAACTGCAGAAAACTATATCAAGAATTTTTTTTTCATAAACTTCTCATAATCCTTTCTTAAAATTTCTGAAATTCTTTTACAAAAACCAATGAAGATATAACAAATTCTATCAGTACTCAAGATAGGACTATTACGTGAGGAAATTGTTGGCTAACAGTGAATAAATATCGAAACAAACAATTAGAATTATAGTTACGAAAAGAATGCAATATTAGAAGAGAATATATATTTACTTTCTTAAAACTCCAATGTGATGTGATTGTTTATTAATGCCTCAATGAGAAGCAACATGAGAGCTATTGATGATGGACCTCGTAATTTTTAACCTTGCTCAAAAAAGTGACGAGGACAACACCTAATCGGGAACCTTCCTCTCCGAACTTCAACACCCCGCCATTGAGAGGACTCGGAGCTTGGACCGTATTTAACGTGCATCAGCCCCCTATATGGCAGTTCCTTAATGGCAACAGGGATCGAACCCACACCTCAACGAAAACAACGGCAGCCGCGAGTCCACAATCATGACCACTAGGTTACCGCTTCCACATACAATTCTAATTAATACATATCATCTGATTCTTCAAATATAGGAATATCAATTAAGAGTTACCTTACTTTTCGAGAGACATAGGACATACCTTTTTACACTGAAAAATCAACTTAAAATAGAAGTGCGTCTTATGGTCTGAAGTGAACATTAAAGTATGAACCGTATCACAACTATGAGAGAAGTCAGAATATTGGATCAATATGTTAATAAAAAATTAGCACAGCATGCCAATGAAGGTAGGGATGAAATCTAATTCCAAACTGCGAACATATACGTCACCACAAGCAAAAATAACATTTTGATACTCAAGTCATATCGAGGCATGTGATGAAATCGTTGATTTACTTTCTTTGTCTACGAGAGTCAATAGCTTTTAGTTTACATATATTACCAAAAATTTCAGGTGCAACTTTTTGATATGGTATTTTAGAATTTTCTTTGGTCAACGACTATTGTGTTACTTACAAATCGCTTACTCGAGTCTAATGTGCAAAAATAATGCTAAATATTTGAAACTGTATAATAAATTTTAACTTGTATTCCAAATTTGGATTCACTCATGTTGATTAAAAATCAAAAGAAATATAATAATAATAAATTAATATTGTTAAATAATGGAATAATAACAAAAATAAATTTGATGAAAAATACTCATGAAATAACTTAAACCAATGCAAGGGTCTCTTCTGCCATTAGAATTAAATTTATTTTTTCAATCGTATAATATTGCCACAATGCATACAAGCACCGATGGCGCAGAGATAAAGCGCTCGTCAGCAGAGCTAGAGTTCAAAACCCAGTGCTGACAAAATTAGAAACACTCTAATGTTTGTTTAATTGTTCTCTGTTATCTCTCTTTTGTAAAACTTCTAGAACCCTCCAAAGTATTTTTTGTTTCCACAGTAGTGATCTGGAATATTCTCATGTGTTCTTAGTCTGCTAATAAATCTCGTTTTTCACATATCTCTATTGTGTGTTCAATTCAACCTGCTTTAATATCGACGTGTCAATATTTTTACCTCGCTCTGTGATTTTGCAGAAATTTCCAGTGATTATTTTTTGAGATATTTTTCCCCTTTCATTTGCCTCAACCCAAACTTTTCTGAATGCTGATATTCACAAGATTGATTACAGAAAACCCTTTTTTCCATCACCTAATTTTATAAAGATAAATGAGGTTTGATATTTATATTGCAAATTCATATTACCTAAATTTTAAATAATTGACTTGTAATTAAACTTCTTTTACGGATTTGGCTATCCTAAGATTAGTGAAGGGTCATTTAAAAATGGACAAAAAGTTACAAAATGTAGCATTTACTAACCTTCCAAGTCGAGCCATTGCTAAATTATAATGAAGTTGCAAGATAAATCAAGAATGCCTTAATTAGTAATCACATAGTTCACATAAAATCGTGATTTTATGAAGATTGATATGTTCTGTCTTAAAAAGGGACATAAATAAGTAACAGTTTATTTAAATTTAATCAAGTTCTTTCTCTTAAAACGTTACAGTAACTAAAAATTAAAAAATATTAAAAAAAGCCATCTTCTAAAACCATATGTATGTTTACATTAAATTAATAGAACGAAATACAAAAAGAAGTGACTCAAAAATTTTTGCTAAAATAAATTAGGAAAGAAGTAAAGAGGTTGATGAACACACCTTTCAGGCGAATTCTGTCTCCCAACACCGAGAGAAATTCGTCAAAGAATGGCGTATGGGTTTGATTATCCAAAATCTGTTCTTCCGTAGATTGGCCTTCCCTGACGAGAATAACTCCCACTTTCAACTCCGTTTTTATGAATACCTGAAAGAAAAAAAAATATCATCGTTATTATGAAAAGATACCCAGAGGGGAACTAGACTGCATCATAGAAGTTAATAGATAATTGGATACAAACTAGAAAACTTTTTCAAACGAAATAGGACTCAAATCCTGAAGTTATATTTTGAATTTATTAGTATTCGGATAGGAATCCATTTTTAAGTTCTATTCATTTTTGTCTCCATAAAATTATGTATGTAATAAGTTTCCCTCATTTCATCTCTAATATTTTAGTAAGGATAAAATAAAATGAGATGGAGAGATGTGTGTGCATTTTGTATCCAAGAGGGAAATATTGCATACTGAACTAATATTTTAAAATTTTAGTGATTCATTACTGTAGATGTATATACCTATTTTATTAATTAATTATATTATTGTTAATACTAAGTATTTTCTTATACGTTAAAAAGTATTTGCCCAATTAGAGTTACGTTCTACTCGTATATAAAGAAAATACAGAGAAAATAAGCCTATAATAAGAGCCTATTACTTTTTTTTAAGATTAAAAATAACGAAAAAAAAATTTTTTTTTAGTTGTATCCCTTCGAGAAGCTGAAGTTATAAATTCTCATTAAATATTTTGACTTAAGGATATTTGCTTTTCTCCTAGAGGCAGCTCGTGTGTTAAATTAGAAAGATATTTGAAAGGAGTCAATTACGAAAGCTTTTTTTTTTTTCGTTTCGGTTTTAATTTAAAATTTATGAAATTTCAGAAATTCTGGCCACGAATAAACTCATTTTCTCTCTTATTTTCAAACAAGGTTGAAGATTAAAATTTGAAGAGGAGCTTTTTTTTTACTCTATTTATTGCGAAATTTGAGTTCAATGGAATATGCAAAGGAATTAAAAAAAAAAAAAGAAACTTTTGTCAGATATATGAAACCATCTTAATTGAATTGCTCTTGAATATCAATACAGCTTTGATTTGAAAGTGTTGTTAAGTAAATAAACAAATTTAATCTTGTCATTTTTTTTATGAATTTATTTTTGATACTTTTTTATAGTTACATATGAAATATTTGATTAATTTATAATCAACGAATTCCTATCATACAGAAACAGCCAAATGGCCTAAAATCATACTTTTTGAATAATCGATGAACAATGTTTCTTCAACTTTGATAAGGCGAACGTAGAGTAGTTTTCATCCTTTGATTCATGAAACTGCATTTGTAGTTTGGGAGTATTTAAATTATTTATAATAGTAATTCTAAAAAGACTTTTGTGCCCTCACATGTTTCATGTTTCTATATTAAATCTGGTTCTTTCTTTTTTTTTTTTTTTTTAAATTCAAAAATAGTTTAAATGTTTTTTGTATGCTACAAAGTATCAATCAATAGCTTAAAAAAGTAAGTTTAATCAAATATTATGTGACTTTGGACTTGCAGTGTTCCAATTCCACCCAGTTCCTCTCCAGATGCACACAATGGCGTATATTCGCGTAGTAATCAACCAATCGTCTCGAAGCGCGATTTCTTAATTCACCTCTGTTTGATGTCAGCCAATCGCTGCAAGGCGCAATTCATGACGTATTTTCTGGAAGGAGAGATTAGGCGAACGACGAAAGTAGTATATGGCCTTCGGTGAGAGACCACAGTGCTATGTTGAAGTTTCGAATAAACCTTTATTTTTATAATATGACTAGTGATTTTTTTAATTATTAAGATGGAAGATGCTGATAGTTTTTTTCTAGCCATCGACCTATCATCTTCCTCAGACTATTCGTGATTTTCTCTTCACTAACCTTGGGTATGTTTTGAAATTTGGATTGCATGAAATTTTAACTCCTTAACTAAGTAGGCAATTTAGGGGAAACTAAAAAGTGTGATGAATTGAATTAAAGATTGTAATATATGAGCGAAATAGAACTGAAAGGAAATAAGAAGGGAGGCGAATGATAACAATAGGCTGATAGATGTTAGTAAATAGGAATGAATTAATTTAATTACTTATTTGTAGTAAAAGTGGCTAGAAATGACTCCCAGTTATAGTAAGAGAAGTCCAAAATGATGTATTCAAGAATTGTCTCACTCAGTGCGTTTGATTTAATGAGCTAAGATTTCATTTTTTAATTACGAGATAGGATTAGAGCGAATTAAGATATTCTAAAGAGAGAATGATTTTACATGTTATATGAAGATAGTTGAAAAACTATGCTGTCTTTTTTTCTGACGTTTCTTTGAATAGATTTGTAGACTTATTATCTGTTTAATTGAACTTTTATAATGTCTATAGGGCTAAATAATGAAAGGGAGCCGTTACAATTATACCACAATTAAAGAAAATTTAGTGTCAGAAACATATTAAAATGCAAAGCATATGAATGAAGACTAAATAAAAGCTAAAAATTATTGATAATTAAATAGGATTAAAACAAAAAAAAAATTCTCTCTCTCGTGTATGTTTTTTTTCTTCATTCCAAAAATAATTTTTTTTAAAAAAAAACCTTAGTAGGCACCGAAGTACCAACCTTAAGTTTATATTACCACAAGTTAAGTAAAACATTATTCTACAACTGAAATAAAATGTGAAGGAAAAAAGCACGTTGAAACAAAGAGCCTTTAATGAAGACTAAGTAAATGTTTGAAAAAAGATGATGAATAAAGGGCACTAAAACAAAACTTTTTTTAAAAGGAAAGAAATAATAATAAAAATAAATAAAAATATTATTTGCAAATTTCTTCAAGATGAATTCCCATCTGCATAATTCTGTTAATTTTATTAATAAATGAACAATGAACAACATTAGTTAAATTCACGTACTAGATTATCATAAATAATTCTTCATTAAACATCACTATTCATTTTCTTGTTAATTTCAAAATATTTTTTCTAAATGAAATCGTAATCCATGTATTCTGATCCACTCTTTTCGAAGGGAATTTAGAAACTAAAAAGCATAAGTCGCATAAGTCATTAGCAAATCTATAATTTGCGAATAAATTTTATTCGAAAAACAGTTACTGAAATTCCCAGTTTCATTTAAATAAAATCAAACTTAGAATAAAATTATACTACAACCTTTTGATAATACGGAATTCATATCCTACTTATAGCTCTTATAACGCGTCAGATTCACTTAATTTATCATGTTAAAAATTAAATAATTTCAGAATTATTAGTAAATTTCAATGAGTTTTTTTTACAGAAACAAAAGCAAATTACTCATTCAAAATGTTTTTATATTTTCTGAGATAGGGTTAAGGATATTCGATAGTCATTGAATAAGTTATATAAATCATGGGATTGAAAAATAGTTTAACATTTCATTATGGTTTTATGCATTCACCACCAAACGCTGAAATACTACAGACACTGGCTTGTTTAAAATGTGGAAATGCAAATAAAGATAACCTCTTAATCGGTTAATTAAGAAATATTTTGAAAATAAATACATGTATGTATTCATTAATTGACTTTTGATAATTTCTTTTTAATTGTTGACTGACCAAAATTCTGTTTCCTTCATAAAATGAAGAAGGAAAAATTTGGTTATTGATTGTATTTGAATGCTTGACTTTTTTTTTTTTTTGTAATTCTTGCTAATTAAAAGAAAAAACTACTCTGTAGGTATATGGCATGTTTTTAAAAGTAGCTCTCTGTGGGAATATAACATGTTTTTATTACAGAGATCTAAATTGATCTATTCTTAAGATGTTGAGAATTATTTTATAGAGTTCAATCCCGAAGTTTTTGATGTAATGAAATCTCTTTAAAATACAGTCAAAAAATAGAAGAAAGAAATATGTAAATGTCGTTTTATTTTATTAAATATTTTTATTTCTGTTCTATGAAAGCCAACTTTAATTGGGAAAAAAATTGACGAAATTTTATCGGGATTTTGACACAACGTAGTTCAAAAGTTCTCATACCTGAAAGTCGCAAAAAGACAACTCCCTTGATATTGAATTTTGCATTTTTCAACTGATATTGTTGATGAAAATTACCAGAAACTCATTAAAAGGATAACTAAGGTATACCAATGTATTTTGTGCACAATTAAAAGAAACTTTTGAACTTATTGTGCAAATACAGTTTTATAAGTTAAGATAGAAAAAGTGAACAAAGGCTAATTAAAAATAAGATATTTTATGTCAAACAGCACTATTTAGACAAAATATGGCTAACAAATTGTAAAATTTACACACACCAATCGATAAAATACAAATATATTTATTAAAAGAACAATCAATGAATTTTCATACCACACCGGACAAAATAAGTCAATATAATTTTCATCATATAGTGGATATTTTATGTTTTAAGTTTTCAAATTAAAAAATATATACAGTCATTATATGATTGATAATTTTCTTCAGTTATACGATAAATGTATATAATTATGACTCAGTATTGTAACGAGCTTTTTCCATTAACTAAACTTTGGGAAAATATTATTACATTATTTGAATTGAGAACCTCGCTTTGTGAAATAATTATGATTTTTGTAAATTAGCATTACTATCTAAGAAATATTGTAAATAAGATATTATCATACAGATATATTGGAGGTATTATAAAGGTCGAGATAAGAGGAGATAGATAAAATAGCCAAAGATTTTAGAGCATATGTGTGAGAAGGTGGAAGTGATCAATGTGTTTCCTCTCGATTTGGATCCAATCAACAGAAGTCTATTGGACTGGGATTCAGTTTATGCATCTCTACATTTTGCTGTTATTAAGATAAGAAGAATTCTTAATCTTTGGATAAGGGTGCTATTAGCTGAACGCTCCACATTAGTAATAGATTTTGTTTTAATTATTCTGAGATAAAAAAAATAAAAAAATTAGCTGATGATTTTTGCTTGACTGATTATTTATTATGTCTCGTTGGCTCTTAATATAAATAACAACGCCAGTATGCTACAGTATATTAATTAACAGAACAAGCCAATTGTGAGAGTAAGAACTCTGAACAATATTTTAAGCTCTGATGACTTATCAATATCTTTTAACCAACCCTTTTAGATTTTACGATAATTATACTCCATTTCAATATTAATGATATGCTCAATGTAAACTTTGCAACAAATTTAGAATCAGTTTGAATGAACCAGTTAAATGCTCACTTTTTCCTACTGAAGCGAAATGTATAAAAATATTGATTTTTATAATTCAATTAAATTCCAAGCTTAATAAACTTTCTATAATAAGAGTGGGATATAGGTAGATATTTACAATTGATATAACAGAATGTTCAATTATGAAAAATGAGCATATTTCTAGGATGTTTAAATTAATGAAATAAATACGAGTATATAATATTTCATTCATGTTAATGTGAAAAGATAAGTCGAAATAGAACTAAACAGCTCATAACAATAAGAATTATATAATTTTCTCCTTCAATTAAAGATACATTTGGTTGCAATTTTGCACCATACTGTCTTAGTAGGATTATGAGAAATAAATTTGGAATTATTATTATGATTATTCCTATCTTATGAATCTCAGTTAAAAAAGGATTAAAATCCTTTCTTACTTCATTATTAATTAGTAAAATGAAAGAGCTTAAATGGTAAAAGTAATTAAATGCAGTGTTAAAATACTCGTTACATCGAAATTTGTACGATTACATCAAAATTTGTACAATTGATGCTTATATATATATTTTACTTGTTATTAAGTGAATCCGAAAGATTCACACTTTTCATTCAAGGTCTGGGTCTATTAACGGCGTACTAGAGCAACACGAAGGTTATTGGCGATGGTAATTCGAAGTAATTTTGATCCACGCTTAAATCGAGGATAATAATTGACCTTTCTACTCTCTCTCTTCTAAATTCCATACCTTGCTACGGGATGACTTAGTGACCTACTTCTATATAACACACCGCAATCCCTCATTTCATTAAATAAAAAATATTAGAATTATAAATATTTCTTAAATAATTACTTTTGTTAAAAAGATTACATTTCAAGGAATAATCATAGGAAAAATCATAGGAAAAAGTTAATCATAGACATTAAAATATTTTTCGAAAATTCGAAGCTACTAATAAAAATAAAAAAAAAAAAAAAAAAAAAAAAAAAAAAAAAAACAATAATGCGATATTAAGTCATATAATTTGCTGTCTCAGGCTTCGGATTAAGATAGGAGGTTAAACAGTGTTTAAATGGACTCAAACCATCCCACTTAACAATTACTTTAAAATTTAAATTGGTAAGAACTAAGAATATCAAGAAAACAAAAAATAAACACACACACACATATATATATATATATATATTATTTACTATATTATTGTTGACTTGAAGAAGACAGGTGCTTACAGATATTTTTAATCATGCTTTTTATTAATTAAAATTCATATCCATTTATTTATGATATTATATTTTTCAAACATGACAAAGTTTCACTCTAATTAGCGTAGCTCCCGCAGCAGGTGTCAATTGAGAAAAAGAGCGTTATGTCGAGCCGGACGCTTTTACATCCAAGGGGAAAGGGGGGGATTCCCCAAAATCTTACCAATTCAGGGGTTAAACAGGGTTCGGAATCTTTCTAGTAAACATAACACATGTGATTAAAAAGAGGAAGTTACGATAGCTAAAAGTGGAAGTCCGAGTAAATTTAATACATACATCTAATTCTGATTTTACATGATAGATACGTTTTCGAAGAATACGTGAAAAAAATCGTGTAAAAATACATTACATCTATCGAAAAGTAGATGATTGGTTCCAGTCTTAAGAAATCATCAAAAATAATGTAATACCTTTTTGCATTTGTTATAGGCGAAATATATGACATTACGTAATGGCTAACGAAAAAAATTCAGCTACAATAAATAAAACAAAAGTTTTAAGACTGTAACTTACCATTTACAGAAATTTACTCGAAATTAATAAATATTTTTGTCCCACCTCTCATTGGGCGTAAAATCAAATTGTAGAAAAGATTAAGAAAAATAAAGAGTTAATCGTTAGCTCGATCGTGAGGGCGCGCTTTCTCATCCTTCATTATGTTGAGAGGAATCATCTGTTTAAATGGGTTTTTTTTTTGAAACTTGCTTTGATATGTCTGAAATGTTTCAGTCAAATCGAAGTAAGTGTCGCAGAGGATTTATCTTTGAACACCAAACTCAAAATGCAGACAAAATTCTATTATAATTTAAAGTTATAAAATTCGGGAAATTCTCACAAATGGAAATGACATTACATTCCTCGTCTCCAAAGTCACAAATATAAAAATAAAATTAAAGCAAAATGTTCTTCTCAGAATTTGAATCGATCGTATTAAATAGAAATAAGTCATGTAAAAAGAGAATTGGGTACATACATGCATATATATATATATATATATATATATATATATATATATATATATATATATATACTTAAAACCTTTTATAATAACTCATTATTCGAATAAAGACTGTGTATATATATATATATGAAAGAGTATATATATATATATATATATATATATATATATACTTAAAACCTTTTATAATAGCTCATTGTTCGAGTAAAAAGAGAATTGGGTATCTATCCATCTATACTGCTGTTTGTAGAAAATGCAACACCATGAAAGAATCATCAGAATCAAATGAAATTTAATGCAGAAACGACTTGTACTGATACAAATAAATGATGAAATTTTCAAAACAAAAGAAACAAATTAAGCGTCCGAAATCAGTATTTGGTGCAGCCACCATGCGCTGCAATAAGTGCTGCTATACGACGTGGCATGGAGTCAAACAGATGTTGAATATCTGCTTGAGGAAGAGAATTCCATATCGCTTGTATGCGCAACCAAAGTTCGTCTTTGGAAACTGCAGGACGCGGATCACGAGCGAGACGCCGACCAACCATATCCCACACGTGCTCAATAGGCGACATATCCGGTGAATAAGCAGGCCAAGGAAGAAGTTGCATGCGTTGTGCTGAACAGAAGTCTCGAACAGTCCGCGCAACATGTGGGCGTGCATTATCCTGCTGAAAGATAGCTCCAGGGATGCCTTGAAGGAAAGGAACGACTTCGGGCTGTAGCACTTCACGGACGTACCTGTTGCTATTGAGATTACCCTCAATTCGTATCAAATTGGATCGTCCATGATACGAAATCGCACCCCAGACCATAACTCCGGGTGTTCGACCACTATGTCGTTCAATAATACACTCAGGAAGGCAGCGTTGACCGGCATAACGTCTAACACGAACACGGCCATCATGGGTCCACAAATTGAAGCGTGATTCATCTGAAAAGACAACTTGGTGCCAATCAGCTCGCCTGTCTCTGTGCTCAAGAGCCCACTGCCGACGCAGCCGTCGATGATTCGCCGTGAGGGGAATCCTGTATAAAGGCACCCTTGCACGCAATCCACGGCGCAGCAGACGACGACGAAATGACGAAGCCGACAATTGTACACCTGTAGCAGTAGACCAACGTGCTGCCAGCTGCCTGGAGGAAGCTGTGCGATCATTCACCGCCATGCGGAGCAGGTGTCGATCATCGCACTCTGACGTCACCTTCTGTCGTCCAGTGCCTGTTTTTCGAGTTGTTCGGTGCTCGTCGGTCCACTGCTTCCAAACTCGCATCACTGTGGAACTGTTCCGCTGCATACGAGCTGCTATTGCGCGATAGGAAAATCCTCCTTCTCGAAGGCCGATTATCCTCCCTCGTTCAAACTCCGTAAGTTGCTTGAATTTCTTATTCTTCCGTCGTGGAGGCATACTCAGGTCTCACTAAACGTTTGCCACTAACAAATAATCATAGACTTTTTTCAACGTCCCGCTACAGCACTTTATTTATACGCTTTCAGCATCAATTCAGAGGGCGCTGCGCGCGCCGCGCACGCGCGATGGCTCTGAAACTTTATTAATTTGCATAATATCCTATAATTGACATTTGCTGCGAATTTCATTTGATTCTGATGATTCCTTCATGGTGTTGCATTTTCTACAAACAGCAGTTTATATATATATATATATATATATATATATATATACTTAAAACCTTTTATGATAGCTCATTTGAATAAGTTTATAAGTTAAGTGTTATTGAAATATTTATTTTATTTTTATTTATTAAAACAGTACTTCTAACCCTAAAAATATTCTTTTCATTTCTAATCCAATTACATTAAAAAGTTTTGTAATAAAAATAAAGACTTAAGCTTTTGATCCTTTCGGAGAAGAAAGAGACGGAGAGAAGGAAAAAGAATATATATTTTGGTATGGATTATAAGTCAATAAATTGATTTTAAAAGCATATTTTATAGTTAAATGCTATTTACCCTTTATTTCTTAAATTATTGTAAACAAAGTTTATGTATACCCGATGGGGATGTCTACACTTTTATTTTAATAACTATTTACACAATAAATATTTATTAAAAATTTACTTTTAATGATAAATTTAACTCATTCATGTTTAATAATTAGTTTCAGAAGCGATAAATTCTCAAACACGATATTGTAAAATAAACATAACATATTGCTTTTCATTTTCTGAATTACCTATTGTATTTTCCTGGCATAACAATTTTTAACTTACAGAAACAAAAAGAGAATAGTAGATATTTAGGAAAATAAACCTACTAGGCATTGAACTGGAATATACTTGCTTTAGTTTATTTTATTCGTAAGTTGATTTAATAAGCAAAATAATTATTTAATTTTATTTTTGAAATAAATAGGAGGATATTCACACACACACACACACACACCCATTACTACACACACACACACACACACACACACACACACACACACACACACACACACACACAAAAGAAAGATTAATATATCATGGTGGATTCTGAAACCCGATAAAGTTCTCTGGTTACTTAACTACGATGTTTTGATATGAGAGTCAGCCCTTATTAAAGAATCTTAGTGGCCGCGGTACCGTGTGCATGTACTTGCTGCTGGAAAAGCCGCCAAGCGCTCAGCGTACGGTATGGATGGCATGAAAAGATCTGGCGCCGGTACCGGCTTACGCTG
>BMAW01038020.1:218923-242616 GCA_019974015.1 Nephila pilipes | reverse complement strand
GGGGGGGAGGCAGTTTGTATCTCTAAACCCTTTGGGTAATCTCGGTTCCCTTGGTGATTCTCCCAGTTGTCCTCGTGCTGCTTCCTAGTGCAACTTCAATAAACAATTAGTCACATAAGTAGAATTCTTCATTATAAAATTTGGTTTAGCAAGCTATTAGTTAGTCACTGGCCATATTAATTTATTTTGATAGTGCTTATTCAAAGTGTGAAAAAGTTGGTTAAAGAGTTTTGGCTGATAATTATAGCAGCACTATGCCTCTTAATCCCAACGAAGACAATGCTTTACAAGTCTTACAAATAAGTTTATTAATTGACAGAATTAAAACGAAAGGATATTTATAATAAGTCATTGGTATTTTTCTCACTTTGCACTTAAGCTATGGATTCATTTTTTTGAGGTATTTTGTTTATATTACGGTTTCAGATCAATTAAAACTCCATCTTATATATATATATATATATATATATATGTAATTCAAAAGGTTTTGTATAACATTCATAGTTTATCACGGTTTATCAACGTCATCTTTATGGGAAAAATACTTTTTTTAATACTTGTACAAACACATTTATTCACCGTATTTTTAACTAACAATTCCTTTTTACTGCTATATTAAACAACTTAATTTAAACACTGAAAAATATTTAAGAGCCTTCCAGTACAGTTTTCATTAATTTTCGTACTTTTTTTAAGATTTTTTTTATTTTAAATTATTCATCGTTTATCTGTTTTAAGAATCAGTGGAACTAATTTCAACTTTCACTTAGGTATTACAGGGTTCAATCTTGAATTTTCTTAAAGATGTCCATACATTATATATAATTTTTCTTAGTTTAATTGATTTAGATTGCTTATGAAATTCAAACACAGAATTTAGCTTAAGGACATTCTACACCTGCTCCAGTGCTAAAAGCATATGTCGAAGGCGTTTGCTAATTTACTTTAATCTTAAGAAATTTCTTCCAGTAAATTTTTTTTAAACGCTACTCACATATATTGTATGTGCTTACAGAACTGTACTTCTAATTGATTTTAATATTAAAACATTAAATATTGACAAATAAGTATCAACCAATACAATAAACAATTAATAAATGTCCAAAATACTCTGATTTCAACAACATTACGAGTAAAATCGAAAAAACCTTTCTGTTAATATTAATTTTCATTTAATATTAACAGAAAAAAGACTCTTATATTACTCTCGCTATATATTGGCATTATCTACATATATTAAAGTATGAAATAGTTATTTATTCGTCAAAGAGAAAGAGTGTGTGAGAGAGAATAATTCCAAATTAATTTAAGCTAATTAATAATTTTCAAATTAATAAGTTTGCATACAATAAAGTTTTGCTGTTACAAAGTTTAGAGTCCTTCGTTAAATACGTAAATGTATTATTTATGAGAATTTGATAAATAGAACGTTCTAAAATTGAATTCTAAAAATGTAAAAAACTGTGCCTAACCACAGAGAAAAATATCTGTTTATGTGTTTTTCTCAAAATGTATTTCTTAGGATTCTGGTACAATTTCTTTCTTAAAATCTACTTTATTTATTGTAATGATATTTTCCAAGTTATGAAATGATGCTCTATTTTCTATACAGTGTACATATTTTTTTTTTTTTTTTTTGCAATAAACACATTAACAGTTCAAGAATGGTTCGATATTAGTATAAAAATTATGAAATAACTGAATCAAAATTCAAAATTCTTCAAAATTTCATTAAATCCAATTCTTGAAATTATAATACATAAACTTCATCGTTTATGAGTATTTTATGAAGTACTTATAACCATGACAATTTATATATTGAAGTAATCTGCACTAGAAATGCAGTAGATTTGATGCATAATATACCTAAAAGTAAGTACGTGACAAACAAATACAGCTACAACTATTAATTATTAAATATTCATACATAATTATTTATGTTTATAAATGTGATTTTCCTTGCATAAGCTATTAGTTAATTATACAGATACTCCTATGCTAAAATATGACTTCAATTGAGCCTAAGTTAAAAAAAAAGCGTGAATTATTTCATTTTGGCATAAAATTAGCTCCCTTTTTCCTATTAAAAGATGCCTTTGTTATTTTAAATAAACTTATTTAATGAAACGGAATTTTTATAAGCATTCTTAACCTTTTCTTAGAAAGTTCATAAATAAGTGAAGCATTGAAATAAATATTTTATTTTATTTTACATGGCCTTTTTACCATCGGAATAAATCATATGAGCTTCATTTCATATTAATTAAAGAAAACGTGGATTCTCTTTTGCCTGTCTACATATAATATCCTTTATTAACATACGACACCTCTACTTTTTATCCCAAAATGTTTTTCTTTCTTGCATGAAAAGTTAATCCCCCAATTATACCTTCTAATTTTGAAAGCCGTCATCTCTTAATTACGTAGCATTCAATCTTCACCAAATTTTTCGTAGAAAATATTTTTTCAGATGTTAACATAATTAACACGTTATAACCATCTCCAAGGAATACAAACATTTTATTTTTCATCCTAAAGCGATATTGTATTTCTATACTTCACTTTTATGGAAACATCTTTAAGAAAAGCATTTTGATTTATTTAAAGCTATATGTCAGAGATTTTCAAGCGATAAACTGTGCGTATTAAAAGAATACTGCATATATTTTTCAAAGAAAGTATTGTTTAAAAAAAAAAAACGTAAGCAAAGTTAATAATTTTTCAAAAGGAGGCGCTGATAGAATTCGATAAAATTGAAAAGGCTAACAGCCTCAATTTATATCTCATTTTTATAGCAAAGAAAGTTTTCACAAAAGTGGATTGAAATATGAAAATAACTAAAACCAATTACTTCTATTTTCTATTTTGAAGTAAACTGAGCTTTCAGTTAACGTAACTTAATGCACGAAGATCCACTTTTTTACATTTAGAAATCTGAAATTTAATATAAAATAAAAGCAAAGTTTTTTTAATCGAAGATTTATTGAAATAAAATATGAATATAATTTTGTATTTTGCTATAAGTACAACAAAGAAATTTCTCTAAATTAATTTTGATGTTCTCAAGTAAAAGGTTTTAAAACTTTAAAATTGAGGCGTTTTGTACTTGATACCTAAGTAATGGGTTTCAAATAATAAATAATGATAAGTGCTACAATATTTAAGTAATGTGCAGTGTTTATTCATCATTAAAAATAAAGATAAAAGGTATGAGAAATTATTTCCGAGAAAATGTACTCCCCAAATGTATAAAATTTATGTTCACTTTGACAAGTATGATATATTTAATATAGAAACATTTTATTTAAATTGATTCTGGAAGTTCTTATGGTGATATTGGTATAGCAAAAATTTTTCAGTAAAATCTCCAGGCAACTAGGTTCAAATCGCTTTTACAAAAAGTACAATATTATAAAAAAGAAACATAGGAAAAGTACAAAGAAAAACTTTACATGCAGCACATTTTTCAAATTTTCTAATAATTCCTTGAAAACAAGTTTCATCGATTGAAGAAAAAAAATTTGTTATTATTATAATTATATTATGCAATTATTGAAATTATGTCATGCAATGTTATTATATTATGAAATTATTGTTATTATGTCGTGCAGTTGTATTATGTAATTATTATTATTATAGTATGCAACTATTGTAATTATATAATGTAATTATTGTGATTTTATTATGCAATTATATAGTGCAATTATTACAATTAATATAACTGTATAAGTATCATACCATAATTGTGTAATATAATAATAATAATTATTATTATGTTACTTAATTGTATAATATTGTCACGTAGAATGGAAGTCAAATAAAGAATACGGAATTTAATCTCAACTCGAGACTTTTATTTATCAAAGTAATTCTTAACTATCAGTTTGATAGAAATAATAAAAAAGTAAGATTTTATTATAAATTGACATAAATTAATTATAAATAAAGATAATAGGAGGCAAAGTAGAACAATAGAAAGGAAAAAGCCTATCTTGACTTTACTGTTTAGCGAGAGGTATATATGTATGAAGAAGAGGATACACTTCGCTTCAGTTCATGCTTCCCTGCATAAGTTATCGAGAATAAATATGGGTTCGCAGATGGACTTCATCTGTTGATCATGGTCGAATGTAACATACGAATCGAAGCTTAAGGATCCGCCGACATTCGAAACCATGATTTTGGGGGAAAAAAACGTATAAATGAATAATTTTTTTTAATATTTGGTATCATCTGAATTAGAAAAAAAATCTTTAAACATTTTATTGCAATAAATAATTTTAGGATGCAATTCTTAGCATAAAAATAAGGAAAAAATAGCTTATTTTCAAAATATTCTCTTTTTATGAAAATCTTTCCACAACTTTGTTATTCAGCATATGTGTAGATATAACATCTGTACAGAGCCTGAACTAAGATTTTTTAAATAATTCATAATATTTGGAGAGTTGTTATGAGTCGAAATAACAACATGTGTTTTAAAAAATTTCTCTACTTTTAAGCCTTAAAAGGTGAATATAAATCCACTTATAAATCATACAATACAAAAGTCCTAATTCCGGCTCTCAAGAATATTATATAAAAATATTTCTACCAAATTTTATCAAAATTTAGATAAAAAAATCTTTGAGTTTCTTTCACTTCAAAAAATCACCTCTCAAATATTGTAAATGTACAGAAAATGACATTATTCAGAAAATGGATTTAAAGTTAAAACTTGTACACAGAAAACAAAGATATGCATACCAAATAAACTCCCCTCCCCTCACTTTTAAAGTCTCACCCTTTGAATGAATCATTTTCAACGTCTTCTTGGCTATCTTGAAAACGATTAAGACACTCAAAAACACGTGCACGCGATAAAAATTCATTACTATACACTTCTTTCAATAAATTATAGGTTTCTGTTGCGGGGTTTATAAGTTTCATGAGAAATTTCACAACAGTTCGTTGCTCACTTATCATTTTTCCGGCAAAACAAAAACAACTCTAATGCGAATAAGGGCTACAACTATACGAAGAAGAAGACAAATGTTATGAACAGAAGCGAAGATGTTTACAGAAGCGAGATGCACTGCATTCGAAAGAGAAGGCTTCACTCCAAACAGCTGTCGTCTGCTTGCATTTGGTGTATGTGTACTTTTTCTGTAGTAGCGTCGTCTTATTATTTAATAGCCACACCTCGTATGACAAAGTTTCAAAATATTCCAATAGGCTTAATGAGTTCCTATAGCAATATTAATTCAGCAAATACATAATTAAATTGAATAATTAGCTTAAATATTAAGGTCATTATCTTACCTGATCAAGTTTCAACAACTCATCGGGGGTGGAGGAGAGCTGTCCTAAAACCAGCGGTGGCTTGAGGCCAGCTTCATCTCCTAGGGCTTTGACCACAGCCTCTCGGTCATAGCGATCAGCACAGATGCAAGAGGCGGGAACGAGTCCATGAAGACAATAGCTCACAGTCCGTAACATAACCCTGAAAGGCAAGAACATTTAAAATTCAACTAATATAATAGTCAGTTAGTCATTTCTGAAGTAATTTAAAATTGTCGAAATATTTGAAATCTTTGGGCATTATTTTAAAGATGTGTCTTTTCTAATGCTGCGAACGATTACCAACTATTTATATTCGAAAAATTCCCAATAATAATAAGAAATTTGACTTCATATTGTAATGGGTCATTCATACTGTATGCTTCTGCATGCAGTATGATATACATTTCATTTCCTATAATTTATTACTATGTGAAGTCCACATAGTAGAATAATAACCCGACTTATTTCTTATGTGTATCTGAATTTTAAGGGCGCAGTATGTGGTAAAGGGGGTATACGTTTAAGGCACTCGAAATTGCATTAAAACAGTTTTCTTTTCGAAAAGATCTGTGGATTTGATTTGTTAACATTTAGAGAAGACAATCTAGTACTAAGAAAACCAAACATTGAAACAAGATGGAACTCGTTCAGCTAGAAGATGTATCATACAATTTATTATTCTCGGATTTCTATTTACTATTATATAACAAAATGAACTCAATATGTATATTATTTAAAATTCTTAAGGTCTCTGTTTGATATAATTCATTTAACCATCTTTTAAAAATAGACCTTTCATGTTATCTATTCACTTGATTTATATTGATGGTTAAAAATGTAGATGTAACATCCTATATTTGTTTATTCTTTAAACCTTTAATGATTTGTTATATAAGATGTTTGATGGCTTATTTAATATCATTAAAAGAAAAAATATGAATTTTATCTAGAAGTGTTACCTGCACGAAGTATTTAAAATATTAAATAGAAATGCATCGAATGAAATTTAGAAAAAAATTATTTTAAACTATGGTTATTTTTTCTGAAAATTGATACATAAGCTGTACTTTTATGCAATCAATGTTTAAATGATAAACTTGGTCAATGAAAATGGAAAATTTAGAATATTGTTTTGAATTTCCACTTTCTTTTTAATTCTAAAGACTGCTCTGAGTTTAAGAAAACAGACAATTCAGAAATACGAACAACATTTCATAATTCACGATTTATGACGAAGGAAAATCCTCATTGTCTCATGTCCTTTAATAACTGAATAAATAAGCGATTTCTGTAATGATTACAAATACTGCAGGAAACGTAAAAGAAAACGGAAGTCTTATACGATCGAGGAAAAATCTAAAATAAGAGCTGTAACTAATAAGTGGACGCATTCGAAAAGGGATAAGGAAAGCAGAAATTGCCAGATGACTTAATCTACCTGAGTTTACACGACATGGATATTTAGAAAATGAGAATAAATTCAGTCAGTTTGATGATTAAGTTGATAATGATAAATAAATACCTAGAAAAAGTGTAAGGACAGCGGAAAACTTCAATCTTGACTAATGCTTGTTTGATTTTTTTTTTCGCTCAATTTATATTAATACAGGAACTCGAGATTCACTTCCATCTTGGTTTAGTAACCATAACTCCTCGACTATCGCATGTGATCGAGGTCAGAGCGTATATCTAAATTCCTTTAATTTGAGGATAGCTCAAAGGCGAAGATCGAGTTACTTGAATATAAATTTTGTCGATTTAAGCTTGTAGTAAGAAAGAGTAAATAAATCGATTTTGCGAACAAAAATGAACAATTAATATAAAAAAAAAAGACCTAAGTAATCTACTGGATATGTCATTAAACTTCTCATTCACTAAAATGCAAATGCAGGTTGTAATTACCCGAGGGAACCCTTAATTTAAGAGTCCTGGAGCAATGCGTAAACATGAATGCTCTTGCATTTAAATCGTGTAGCATAATGTAGTCAGCAAATTGCTTTTTGAACAATTCAGTTGTGTACTTTATTTAAAAAAGAGACACATTTTAACAGGAAACAGGTGTCTTTCTTTTTTGTCATACACCTAACTAGTTTACTATCCGTCGGGAGGCGCCCTTCCTATTCACGGGAATGTGTGCCGGACTTAGTATTCTTAAAATAGATATTTAGGAGGAGGCGAGACGTGGTTGCATGGAAGGAAAAAAAAAACATTCCTTTTTACTCATTTACGCTCTCGGGACAATGTGAGGAAAATCGATAAGAGGCGTTGAACATGAGTAAAGTACAACGTGGTATTGAAATATGCATAAGGCTCCAAGGAATACAAGTAGCTGAAGCGAATTTCTATTTTTCGATGACATTGATTTAGAGAAAGGAGCATTATTTGCATTAAGGAATTTTTATTTTTCCTCCTTTTTTATGATCATAAATATGATAATAAAAATCGCTTTTTTTTTACCTGACAGAAAGCGTTTGGTTCTTACGTTTTTGTTGTTGTTATTTTTTACTAAACAGATAACAAAAGAAGACATACAGAGAGTTGAATTTAGTTTTTAAAAAAGTTGTAAGAGGTTTATATGGAAGATGTGTATATACGCGAGTTTTCCTTTATGTGAACTACGTAACTTTTATTTAATTATTGAAGAGTTTTACTGTTACTTACAATTATCTACTAACGTAGGAGATAATAACGTAAATAATTTCAAAAAACAAAATATTAACTTCTGTGTAATAATTGAAAATACGTTTCTATTCTTTGTAATCTTGTTTGTTTATTGCCCAAAACAATGAGAAAATTGAAATTTCCTTTTAATTCACATATTTAAGAATATTTTAACTTGGAACGGTTGAATATCTTGAAAATATATTTATTAAATAACATACTTATTTTCTCATTATTTAATTTTAAAAGATTCTAAATGAATTTTTAATAGAAAAATCCTCTTAATTGGTGATATGAAACAAGAGACGATCTTATGATGACTCATTTGATGTACATAATTATCATAAAGAGGAAAATACTACCGGTTTCATATCTAATTCCATTAATAAAATTGTCAGATTTAAATCTAGTGTCAAATAATTCGTTTCATTTTTAATAATTTGTAAATTATGAAGCATGAAATCATGTCAACGTTTTTTGTTACGTTTAGCTTGGATATGAGGTATTCAAATTTTATTGATAAGGGCATTCGCTAATTTAAATAATGTTGAAATCTCATGAATTGGGGCAATTAATTCTATCATTAAGAATAATTCTTTTGCCCGAATTAAAATCGCCCTCAGGTGCTGGTCATCTTTAGGTAGGAATAGGAATCATGACCACGTGGCACCTAGTGATTTTTTTCTTTCCTGAGGGGTTAACTGTCATTGGTAAACACGAGTGACACGCCTCCTGGATACCCTAGCGATCCTTCTCTGTTTTCGATCCTTCTTGTAAATCAATATTTTTTCTTTTTCCATTTTATCAAACGTCTAGATCACAAGCATACATTGTTTGGGCACAGAATAGCCATATTTGGTTCTTGCACTATTGAACTCCACCATCATTCAATCACTCATTTGTATTGAAATTAAAGTGTAATACACAATTTTTCGGTTCTTTTAATATGTAAATCTTTTGTAGAAATGTTTCTACATAATGAAACATTTTTCAATTGGTGCTTCTAAAATTCTCTGCGTTTGTTTCAAGGAATATTTCAGCAATTCACCTTGAAAAAATATACAAAATAAAGGTATGTGCATCTAGTCAAAAATATCAAGAAATTTTCTTATTTATAGCAGTTTATCTCATTAGTCATAATGCTATATACACGGTGTTTCAAAACTCTTGGGCAAAAGTTTAAGGGTTGATTGAAAACATCTAAACAAGTATTTTTCACCTTACAATGCGTAGGTGGAGAGCAAGTGGTGAACCGCTAGACGGTGCTGTAATGGAAAGCATTAAGTGCGAGTTTTCTTACACATTGTTTTTTCTATCGTCAATTTTACAAGGCATGACGATGTACAGTATTCAGGAAAAGGCCATTCCTCTTGTAATCCGAGGTAGAAATGACGATGTGTAAGAAAACTCGCACTTTATGTTTTCCTTTAGACACCGCCGTCTAGCGGTTCACCGCTTGCTCTTCGTCTATGCATTGTGTGGTGAAAAATACTTCTTTAGATGTTTCTTATCACCCCTTAAATTTTTGCCCATGAGTTTTGAAACACCCTGCATATGTTACGATTATATATTTTACGGACTTTTTTAATTTAAAATGACATAGAAACAAAAATAAGAAAGAAAGTAAATTATTGAAGTTTATATTTGAATATATATAATTAGCTCCCGTATTGCTTCTAAGTGCGACATATCTAAGCAATTAATGATTTAATGAATATACAAAACTAAGCAAGCTTATATTGTGCGATCTTGACATTTTAAAACTATTTCTGTTAGCATTTAAGAAATTTCATCAGTTTGGTTTATGTTTCCCTGCTTCTGAGTAAAAATATTCGATATTAATCTCCTCAAGGTTTTGCAAGTAATTGTTTTAGTTACCAGCATAAATAAAAGCAATGAATACCGTTGATTTATTTTATTAATAAAAACTTGTCAATGCTATACCCCTGAAAGATTAGTAATTTCTTGAACTCTGAATTTCAACTAGTGATTCAATTTCAGGAATTACAAGCTCAAAAATGATAAATGTAGAACTCTTAACATATGATATGAAAACAAAATTTTTTAAAGTAATGCCTTTAAAATATTTCAGAAAGATATGAAATGATTTTACACAAAAATATATATAAGCCAGCAACAAGAAACGTAATGTTACAAAACTATACACTCATTTAAAAAATAATGTGGTATGATAAATTTATACGTATAATATCACCCAGCATAAATCTATTCGCTCCTTTAAGAAAAATATATTTTATAAAATACTGTACATTTTATTTCATTTAGTTAAATTTTACATATTGCTACTTTTGAATTTCAGTAATTATAGTAATTTATTTCTAAGTTTATAAAATTTTGTAGCAAGTTCTTCGTAGCTAAAATACACATCTTATCTCTGAAATTTTACAATCAACAAACATAACAAAATCTTGGTTTAAAAACTTTTTGTCACTGACAGTGAAAATATTAAGTTTCATGGTTGAAACCTTAATTGTAACCTAGTATACTATTTTAGTTTGAATAAAATAACATTATAATTTCAAAACATGTGATTGAAATTACAATGATTTCATGTTGGTGTTATAATTCAAGTTTTTCAACTATGAAAATCTTCAATATAAAGCTGCTCTTAATATTTGTACTGTATTTACAAAAACATTTGAAAATGAAAATAATAATCAATACTTGTAAAATTCATATGATTAGAATGCCTTGGAAAAAGTATACCGTTTTGATATTTACGATTTGTTTGTTAACACTTCTAGAATTTACAATGTTATTTTAAAATTTTATAATTTAATTGTTACATATTTGATTTCTATTGAGAACATAATGAATGACATTTAAGAAATTTATACTTTTATTAATGCATACGTGGTAGTTGTTTAATTCAGCTTTAGATTAAAAAAATTTTAAAAATTATTAAAGTTACGTACTTACAAGGTCAGAACTGCAATTTAGAAAATTGGAATATTTTAAATAATTTTTATTGATTTAAAAGAAGAGTGCAAAATAATATATTTCAAAATATTCGTAGCTGAGATACAAATAGAAAAATATTTAGAGACTAGGATTTTGTATTTCAATCTTTTCTAAATTTAGGATGAACATTTAATATTTCTTTTTCCATAATACGGTTCTTTCTATAATTTATTGAGAAAACAGCCCCTATCAATGAAATATTGCTTCTCACTTTTCAATGAAATATCAATGATGTGTGCTTAAGATAAAGAAACTTAGCAAAAAATATCTTCTAAAAACTCTCAATGCAAAGCAATCTGTAAGTGCATATAACTTATCTCCCCTTTGTAAGTGTAATTTAACACCAAAAACATGCAACTACAAACTATCTGTACCATTTTATTACAAATTAACTTAATATTTTTTTTATTTACGCATGTTCACTTCATTGTTTGGTTTTATGGGGTACAGATCAATAAAGGCGGTTATCCCATACACTTGTCCTAAATTTCTCTAATTTTTCTAACATCAAATAAACTCTGTTTCCCCTCAGACATACAAAAACATTTCGAAAAAATTCCTTCAAATTTTGATTTACAATTTTAAACAAAACTATATGTTAATATTATTTTATAAAATTGATACAATTCATTTTTCGATTAAATCTAAAAAATAATAAATTCAGAGAATAATAATAAACAAAATGTAATGATTTAAATATAATTCAATTGCTTATTAACAGTATTCCATTTACCGAAAACATTTTAAAGAACACATAGAATAAATTTTTCCATAGTAATCAATAAAAATAGTTATGCTTTTCATTATTCCTCCTGCAATAGCACTATTACGGTGAAGGAAGCTCAAATAGTATTAAAATCATAGTATATACGAGGTGTTAAATAGCGAGACTGACGCTGCTACAGAAGAACGCATGTGACAAACACTAGCGACCGACAGCGTGAAGACTTCTCTTTGGAATGCAGTGATAAGTGTAACAATAGATCAACGAATTGTTGTGAAATGTCACATGAAACTTGGAAACCCCGCTACTGAAACTTATAATTTCTTGAAGGAAGTGTATGTCAATGAATGTTTATCGCATGCACATGTTTTTGAGTCGTTTAAGCATTTTCAAGAGGGTCTAGAAGTCTCTGAAGATGATTCACACCCGGTCTCCCTGCCACGTAAAAATCGGTAATCTGACCGTCGGTTAAATATTCATGCAATTGATGAATATTTAATCTTTGTTAATTCTTAATAATTTTATTAAATAATTATTGGGAATTAACAAAGAATCGTACGGCAAATTTCACACAACAATTTTAACATGCAAAATATGTGTGTCAAAATGGTGCCAAAATTTCTCAGGTTTGTACAATGCTATTGTAAGTGACTAAACTTATTGGAAAGGATAATAACGTGTGTCGAATCGTGTTTTTTGACTTATGATCCGGAAACGAAGCGGCCGCTAATCCATGCTCTCGAAAAACCCATATTCATCGAGGGTCCAAAAAAAAGCTCGAATGAGCAAATCAAAATTCAAAGCAATGATGATTGGTTTTTTTTTTTTTTTCGATATTCGTGAGATTTCATCCCTTCACAGGGTTCAAACTATTATTCAACATTATTACCTTCTCGTACTTGTTGAACTCCGTAAAAGAATGAGGTAAATAACAATCCGAATTATGGAAGAAGTCATTCAGCATTGTTTGTCAAGAGATTTCTAGCCAAGTACAACATTCTATGTAAGACCATTCACCTTATTTGCCAGATCTTGCGGCATGCGACTACTATCTGTTTCATAAGGTGAAATCTGCATTAAGAGGAACAAGATTTGAGTCCATTAAAGCTGTGAAAGAGAAAACGGCTCGCGTTCTGATGGAGCTGACAGAAGACTTACAACACTTTTTCGAAAGATTCCAGATTCCCATGGATCGTTACAGGGATAGAAGAGAGGTGTATATTGAAGGTGATAATAAGTAAATATGTATGAAATCAAAATAAAATGTTTTACAGTGTCAATCTCGTCTTTTAATAGCCACACACTATATATATATATATATATATATATATATATATAAATACAAATTATCTATCGTATATTCATACATTATTATGTAAAACTGCATATTTTAAGAAATCAATAAAATACTAAGTAAAATTAATATCTCATATAAAAATTATTACGATTAATTAAACATACTGAAATTAAAAGTAAATTTTAAACAAGAACCTATTTAATAACTGAAAAGATATAAGAGAAGGCCAAGTCAAAGAAAATCAAAGTTAAGAATATCAAAATATAATAATTAACATTGCTCCATACTTTGGAATTGAATAATGTGAGTTTACAACGCTATTACTGATCAAAGCATCACTCTTCAGTGAATTACGTTATAATAAAATATGCTAACAAACCAAAAATCAGTAAATTCAGAAAAGCAACTATAGAAAAGTGAAGAGAGTAAACACAGTATCAATATAATCAAATTCAAATAAACATCAAACAGCAAAAATTTAAATAAATAAATATCTACCGAGCTGTAAAACTAAAAAATCTAAAAAAACATACAAATTAATCACAGTCATCTAAAAATTATTTAATCAAACTAAAAAAGCACTCACAAAAACAAAATGTCAAATTTCCAAAGGCACGTCATGTAAATAGTGTATAAAATTTATAAAGACAACTACCATTATCTGAAATTAATAATTACGAAACCAAATAAGCTATTTAAACAAAGTAGTTTATTTGAAACATCCACATGCTAAAAATTCTTCATTATTCAAAACTCCAAATACGAAGACGAGAATCCTTTCAAGCTATTAAAATGAGAATTTGAAAAAGTACATGTACAGATATGAGCTATGTGCAAATGGATATACAGAAACACTAATCACCTCATTCCTTACTATTTCATATGTTAAAATGAAGGTTTCACTCGTGTATGAATTGAAAAAGATTAAAAGAGATATCGCATCTTCTTCTCCTATTTCATACTAGAGTAAAAGTTACATAAACTACGTTTCATAAAATATAAAATTAGTCCCTTTCTCGTTTCTATTTAATATTTTGAAATATAAACAGTCTTTAAATAAGAAAAAAAATTGGTGCATCTGTAAATTGAAAAATTAAAAGCATTGAAGCAATTGCCTTATTCTTATTATGAATTAATTTTGCTTTCAGTTCTCGCATAATTAATAGGATAAAAAAGTACCAAAAATCCTAGTTCATATTTGAAATCCCTTTACACACTTTGGAATTTTAGTAGTATTCAAAAATAATAAATAAATAAAAGCTTATTACAAAAATTCTTTTATCATCGTAATCAACTCGATTTTAGCAGCATTAAAAGGGAGAAACTTATCTAATTTATTTCGAATTAAAAATGCATTATAGAATTATAACATCACTAGAAATCGATTACGCCAAAAGGATTTCAATTACATCTGTACAATGGAAAATAAATGAAGAAAATAAAAATGAGAAAAAAAGAAATTGTATGCATACCAGAAAATTCAATTTAATATAAAATGAAAAGCTATTTAATGAATGCTAACACTAAAATGTGCTTTTTTTTGTCAATCAAAGTGATGGTAACAGTTAAATTCAATTAGAAATGTAAAGCTCACAATTATATTCGAGATACCTTAAAAAGAAACAAATAATAAAAGAAATGTCGCAGTGTTTTGTAACAAGCAGCGATTCATATTATTTTGATAATTAATCATTTGCAACAGAGAAAAGAAATATCTAACAGTTAATTATTATGGTCGAAGAAATTATGTCTATGTATATTTAAATAAATCTGTAATATTTGAAATTTTTTTGTTCTAATAATTTTATTTTCATTTTGGTTGTCAATACTTATAATTAGTAATTTTGTGTATGGATTTTGTAGTATGTTTATAGAGTATATATATATAAATGATACAGTTTATGCTCTAGAATTACTGAGAATATTTTTATTCCGTGCTTCTGGCACATTGTCAAAGAAAATAACTAGTGTCTGAAGGTGAACTGAAATTTCAGTTACATGTTACAACTGTAACATAAGCAAGCGATTCCATTCGTCTGGGTATCCACAATAGCCTTATAGATAATTACTGTGTGAACGCATCGTCACGCTCACGACGCGGCAAAGTGCTCAATAGTGATATACAATAAAATTTTAAATTAAACTTGGTAAATATGGTAGTAAAACTATCCTGTACTTTCCCACTAAACCTGTGCTATACCATCCACCAAGCAGTCCTGACTCAGTGCCCTGCTATTTATTTTTGCTTCCTAAACTTAATTTTTGCACACCAGTGTATATATGAAAGCATTATGGGCTGGGATAAAATTAACATTGTGATCTGAAGTCTATCCATAAGGAAAAAAATCAAATTAATATTATTTTGATGTATCTTTAGTTTAAAAAAAACACTACCCTGGCATAATTCTTGAGGTCTATGACTTCTATCTCCGTTGAAGAAAATTTAGAATTATTTTAATGGTTCTTTGCAAGAATGTGATTTTCACTTCTTAAAGGACTTTTCATTAGTTCTAATTTGCTACATCACTAAATATTATAATAGCTTCTTTTTCCCTTAATTAATCCTTTAGGTTTGTTTTCTTTTTTCCTATACTAAATCTATCAGTCTACTTACTCAATATCCTTAGATTCTGTACTTTTCTCAAGGTTAGAAATATGACAGATTACTTGCTATTAATTGCTATTAAAATGCATTCTACAAAGAAAAAAGCTATCAGTTTTTCTCTTGGAAAGTTATAAAATTGTGAATCATTGATTTAATCAACTCAGTTGTATATTAATATAACAAAGGTTTCAAAAGATAACTGCAAATATGAAGTGTTAATGTCTGTCTATCATATTCAAGCGTATTTATCCAGTAGTTCACGAAAGTGAAAAAAACCGTAGATTCGCTGTAAATTAGTTTAGTATCAAACACTTCATTTACTGTGCCGAAATACTAAATTTTATTTGAAATCACGTAACAAGTATGTTTGATTCAATCTTATGTCTATAGTTTCTCATAGCCCAATGAAGGATGTATTTTACTGTTCTTTTAATCAGAAATGCGTATTCCGATCTCTAACAAATTAAAGTTTAATCAATCAATCAATCAAATATGTTAATAAAAAATGACAGCAACCAACAAGACGAAGATTGTTTTCGAATCACAGAATTAATTTAAATTCGGAAAGCTTATTTATTTATAAATTCAACTGCTAATGATGTGATAAATTGTATAAAATAGAGTTAATAAGATCTCAATTAATCAAAATATTAGTTAGGAAAGAAAATATAAAAGTAATAAAGTAAAATAGTTCATTTCTCATTTGAATACAAAATATACAACCTTAATATAAAAATGAGCATAAGTTTATATTAAATCCTTCAAGAAAAATAGCTTAAATGGATCTTTCTGCACGTATACTGAACAACAAATAGACTAACAAGAACGAAAAATAAGTAAAATAAATAATATATTTTTGCTGGTGCATAAATATTTATTTTAAAATTATTTTTGATGAATTTTTAATTCAACCAAATGACGATAATAGTATTCAAAAGTCAAAGGGAAGTTAGTATGCATAGTTTGTCCTTTAAATATCATGACTGATTTTTTCCAGGCAATGAGAAGGGATGCAAGGTAGTCCCTATGCGTAGAATGGGTAGTAGGGGATGTGATGTATGCTAGAAGACTGGTTTCAGTTTTCTCCGAGTCGTTAGAGTGCTTAGATCTCGCCCAAAGTGTAAGTATATTTAGTGTTTGCGTATAGAGTGAAAATGCCGCGAACCATCGAGCAGCAAAGTGATATCAAATTTTGAATTAAACTGAACAAATTTGCTAAGAAGCTTTTGATATAATCTGTCAGAATTACTAGGAAAAAATAGTGTCTAGTACAGCTGCTCAGCTGCTTTTGAATGGCACAATTAACATAATGATAGAGAGAAGACGTCGATGCTCTTGTCTTCTTCTTTGCAAACGATGGAATGCACGAAGAGTTTGTGTATGCGGGACAGACTGTGAATATAGTTAATTTTATGTAGAAATATTCGAAAGCTTAAATATTAGGGTCCGCCGCATCTAAAGGATACCTTCGATACCTGAAAACTCCATCACGACAATTTGCGCAGTCACACGTCATGAATTGAGGGAAGTACTGACCAAATACAACGTCTTAAAGCAGTTCCAAACACCCTACATTCCAAATATGGCTATCTTCAGTTCTCCCCCCCCCCCCCTGCTCTTTGGGATAAAAAAAAAGCTTGGAAGGACATATTTTGGGGACAATTGATGCAGTTTGGGTGGTTTCAACGGAGTGCTTTATCAGCCATGCGGTATGTTTGAAAACGTGTTGGAAGTAGTGTATTGATGCAGGACGGCCATATTTTTAAATTATTAGCTCACAGTATACATATCATCAGTAAATTTCATTTTATGATTTCAATCCCGATACTTATTGGAGAAACCTTATAATCTACGATGTAACTCATACAAATAAAGGTTTTTTTTAAAAAAGATACAAACTTTAGACCCAACCCCAAGATTTCTTTTTTCAACCAACCTGTACTTCCATAATTTAAAGCAGAATAAGAAATTTTAACATGAAATAAAGAGCAGATTTGGTTAGGTATAAAAAGAGCCACAGACTACACAATATGGGATAATTAATACATTTACTTTTATATTTGTACTATAGAATTTTGTAAGCTATAGATTTTAACTCATTATTAAATAATAGATGCTCGAAGAATATGCTTGCATCTTAATCTCATGACTTTTTGCCAAGAAAAATCTTCTGGTGGTATAAAAATGGCAAAATATTCATACTGAAAAAAGTTAGTGAAACTCGGCTCTAAGTTAACTTGAAATATTTTCTTATTAAATAAAGAACAATTTTTTTATAATACTGCTTCAATATTATATATTACAAATCATTTAATTATACACATACATCATAGTGGGTTTTTTTTTAAAAAAAAACTTGTCCTTTGCTGTGTAAAACTACATAATGATTTTATAAATCTACGTTACCTCAAAACATTTTAAAATTACTTAATATAATAAAAAATTGCTATTTTATATGCATAATAATTATTATTAAGGTGTAAAATATGCTAGATTTGGGGAAATGTAAACAAATTTAAAAACAGAGAGAGAAAGTTTTTCTCTCAATAAAAATATAATAAACTTTCTATAAAAATATTTACAAGTCTTAAGATATATCTTGTTTTCGAAAATTTTGATCAAAAAATACCTTTCATTTTATTTGCGATAAAATATTTCAGACGTTATGTAGCTCAAAAATAAATATTTTTGTTATTCGATAGGTATTTTTGAGTATAAAAGAAATTGAAATCTTATAAAGATCCGAAACGCAAACAACTTTAAAATGAAATGTGAAGATGAAAGTGATGATATCACATAATTCTTCTCAAGAGGAAACTGGTTCGCAAAGAAACTGGTTAAAAGTTTTCAAATAGATAAAATAAATTCGATACTATTTGTAAAGCTTAAGGTAAAATTGTCTTTTTACATCTCTTACATTTTAATAATTCTGTTTCCTGTCCGTGTTTTTGAATACATAACTTACTTTGAAAAAATTCATCAAAATTTTTTCACATTTAATGTTTTTGATACTGTTCCAAATCGAAAAAAAAAATTATGCATGAATCTTATCTCGCCATGTTCCTTGAAGAGCTTCAGAGATTTCTTATAGTTAAATTGGATATTGTGTATAAAGAATATGATGAATTTAGAGCATTATTGAAAAAAAAATCCCTATGTAGCATCATGAATAAAACAAATGGTATTTCTGGGAAGAAGAAACAAGTTAAGCCTATTATTATTAGATATTGAAAAAGATGTCTTAGCTTTTCTCCATAAATTCTTATAGAAAAAAATACTCATACATAAAATCTTGCTTCTGTTTTTAGAAAGGGAAGGAACCTGAAAAGGACCAAAGAGGCAGTTTTAAGGAAAATAGGACCGGCACAATAAATATAAATTTGGTTTCCTTCTTTTGCGACATTTTTTGTGGCGTATTACTAAATATGATTTTTTAAAAGCTTACATTTATGTTTGTAATAAGAAAAAAACTATTTATTTCGCTCAAGAACATTTCCTTTTCATTTCCTCTGAAAAGACAGAATTAGTCGTTTATAATATTTTACAAAACACGTTTGTGTTCCCATTACTAATTGATTTTAAGACTTACGATCTTTTTCCAAAAAAAATTTTTAAGTTCCGATTAGTTTTACAAATTTTTAAATTTTAAGGCGTAAATCCTGATTTTATTCAGTTCAATTAACTTAAATTTATTTAATTTTAGAGATAATATTTTATTTCCATATTTTAGCATTTGTCTAAGAAACTTTAATTTTCCTTTATGAAACATACTTTATTCTATAGTTTCTTTTAATCATTGTCTAAAATAATAATAAAAAAACTATCCATTTCTTAGAAATTTAGCTATTCCTAAAGTAAGAGAAATAAACTCATACTAATAGAAGATATGTAATAACTAATAAATTTTAAAAAATTTCTCCTTATCGTTTTTGTGACTTTTAGTATGTTTTGAACTCATTTGTTATACATGTGACTAAAACGAACACAATAAAACTTTTTTTACAACCTGTCGATAATTAAATGAAGGAAATTATTACCAGAACTAAAGTACATTTTTTGGTAGACAATAAAATTTTAAAATATTTTTCTCCCTCATTAGAGAAATAGATTGCGAAAATATATTTTCAGAGGAGCTATCTTGAATTTTTTAGAAATTTCATGCAAATTGTGCTCGTATTTTCTTTCTTTTTTTTTTTTTAACTTGTTTAATTTTTTTTAATTTGTAATAATATTGAATTTGGATCAAAACACAGCTCCCTTTTCAATAAAGTGAAAATCCCACGAAAAAAACCCTGCAAATTCTAAGTCTCTAGGCATTTTTCGATACTCCCTGCATTTATAGTTCCACAACTTTTACTCTTCCATTCCAAAACGTTAAGCTATAATAAAGAATTTGAAATCTTTATAAGTATAAAAATATTGGAAGAGTAAACTCACATTTAAAAGAAGTTTTTTTTTAAGAAAATGAAAAAAATATTTATTTGAATTTATGAAAGTGATTAATTTCAGAAAATGAAAATACAATTTCGTGAGATACAGTAAATGATTAAAAATAATATTTTTGTTTTAATGCATGCGTTATGGTATGAATACAGCTATTGTATTGGAGAAATAGTTTACTCCTTTTATAAAAACGTCATAAACAGATGAAATGCTTAGTGTATGTAATGGGTAATGCATGATGTAAATGAGTATACATTGTCTTATGGAGCTTATAGTTATTCCCACCGTAAGCACTTTAATTCGGTTGCATGAAACTTAATACAATATGTCAATTATTTGTTACTTCTAAAATTGTAAAAAATCATTTCTAATTCTATTCGAAAATAATTACGTATAAATACTGCAATACAAAAAGTCACTGGATAACAATATGTAAATATCCAGAGGGCTGTAGCATCACGGAATAATTATTGGAGAGGGGGGGGGGGAACCCCGTCGTAACTTATTTGCTTTTTTTAAAAAAGATTAACCTTTTACACTATATTAGACATTTTAACCTTTAAACTTTTTTTTTATCACCTTGTGTTTAACTCACACTTTTAAAATAATATAGATTTTTTTGATTTTAACAAATATTTGTTGCAGCATAGCCTGCTTTGGCTCTTGCGCCATAAAATTCCGCTGTCACTCACTCACTCACGTGGAAGAATTATTAAATGAACAGTGCATTTTCAGTGCTGTCATTTGAACAATTTTTTTTTGAAAAGTTTCTTGACTCGGTTATGGCCACGCTATGGGAATTAATAGATTTTAAACGTGAAATGCTAGTTGGAGCTAGACGCATGGGGTGTTCTATTTTGTAAAGTACTAGAGAATTCAACATTCATTGATCTACAATATTAAAAGTGGGCCGAGAATAAATAATTTCAATCATTATTCGCATCGTGGACAGCGCAGCGGCCTACGTAACTACTTAATAACCACGACGTAACTACTTAACACCAGCAACTGCTTAGATTAGTCAGTGTTACCAGACAAAAGAAACACTGCGTCAAATAACAAAAGCAATCACTGTTATTTGATCACTGTTAGGCGTGCGACAGATGTGTTTGTGAGCATAGTGCAGTGAATTTGGTGTTGATAGGATATGGAAGCAGAAGACCGATTCGAATGCTTTGAATAACAGCACGCCTTCGGCTGCAGCGCCCTTGCTGAGCTCGTGAATATATCCGTTGGACCCTAGATGACTGGAAAACCGTTATTTGGTCTGATAAGTCACAATTCCACCAGATAATACCTGATGGTAGGGTTCGAAGGTGGCGCAGAGTTCAAGAGGTCATGGACTCAAGTTGTCGACAAGACAAGCTAATGGTGGCTCCAAAATGATGAGAGCTGCTTTTACTTGGTATGTACTGGGTTCTCTGCTCAAATTGATTATTCATTATCTGAAAATAGTTATATTCAACTACTTGGAGATCATTTACATCCATTCATATATTTCAAGTACCTAAACGGCGATGAAATTTTCCAGAATAACAATGCGCCACAGCAATGGACCAATATCATTCGCGAATGGTTTGAAAAACATTCTTGAGAATTTCAGTGAAAGTATTGGTCTCTTAGATCTCCAGACATAAATTCTATCGAACATATATGGGACATGATCCAAAGTTCAGTTCTTGCACAAAATCTTGCACTAGCAACATTTTGGCAATTATGCACTGTTCTAGAGACAGGAAGGCTGAACAATTCTTCAAAGGACTTTCAAATTGTTGAGACAGTGCCACATCGAGTTGCTGAACTTTGTTGGATACTGTTTCGGAGAATGTCAATTTGTAGCGATTGGACTTAATTAATTTCTTCTCGTCAAACTATTAACGCTGGGGAACGTGGAATGTTGAATTCCCTATTTATAAAATGGTATGCCCTAAGCTTGTAGCTTCAACTAACATTCTGAATTTAAAGTTTGTTAATACCCCTCACGAGGTCGTAATCATGTCAAAAATTTTGACATCACTTGAGACCAAATGAAAAACCTCAGAATGCACAGCCCATATATATATATATATATATATATATATATATATATGTATGCAAAACTTAAGCAACAAATGCATATTATAGCATACAACCATGAAATTGTTAAAAAGGGCTTTTTGTAGTCAACTCAATAGAATGGTAATGCATATATGCATATGCAAATATCGGCACTATGACATCAGAGGGGGCGCCATGACACGCAAAACCGTGGAATGCACACGCTCAGTGTCAAAGAAAAAAGAAGGAAGAAGGACACTTTTCCAGACATTCCCTGCAGGTAAAAGGGAAATCGTACGTTCGTAATGGCTACAAGAAAATATCAGGATGCCTTTACACTAGGTAGAATGATCGGTAAGCTTGAAGTGTTTCATAGTTTGACGAGTGTTGCAAAAGACTTAGGAATTGACAAAAGTGCTGTTTGAAAATCTTGGAAAGTCTTCAAAATGAAAAGTACAGCTGTAAGAAAGACTGAAGGGAAGTGATGAAAGGTATATCGTTATGCAGGCAAAAAAATACCAGAATCAGACATCGAGCAACATTTCTCAGAAGCTGCGTATGGCAACCAGACGAAAGGTATCACGGTTTACTGTGACCAGACATTTGCATAAAGGAGGCCTATTCATCCGTCTTCCTAAACGCTGCATACTATTAACAGCAGCCCATCGGCGGCACCGTTTATAGTGGTATCAAGAATACAAAGACTGGATATTTCATCAACGGAGTCATGTTCCTTTTACTGATGAGAGTCGTTTCAGTTTGAGCAACGATTCTCAGAACCAGTTGATATGGAAGGAGGAGAGAACACGGTTTCATTCCATTAACATCAGGGAAAGAGACCGTTGAAGAGGTCCTGGAGTGCAAGTGTGGGGAGGCATTATGTTGAATGGACGAACGAAGCTCCACATTTTCGATAGCGGCTCACTTACTTGAGATCAATATTGCCATGAAATTATCACGCACTCGTGATAATTTCATTGAAATAACATTTGCATCTGTTTCATGTGCCATTGGCCCAGACTTTATTTTTGAGGATGACTATGAGTATCCACATTGGATTTCTGCTGTTAAGCTTCTAGAAAGTGAAGATATATGCAGAATGGTTTGGTCAGTGTGCTCCCCTGATTTAAATCCCATCGAACATGAGTGGGATGCTTTATGAAGACACTTGGAAACCGAAACGTATCCTCTGGAGAATGCCAAACATCTGATACAAATGCTTCATGAAGAGTGGCAACTCTTATCTAATGAACTGCTGAATAATTTGATATTTTGTATGAACAAACAGTGTCACGCAAACACTGCAATAACGGAAAGTCATACCCTTTACTAAGAGAATTTGGTTTGTTGTTCTTCCTCAAGGCTAGACAATGTTTTTCACTAACTCATTCTATCGATAAAGCCTTTTTATGTTTTGCTCCATAATATATGCGTATATTTCAGTTTTGGGCTAATGCCTCGGTAGAGTGAATTTTACTTCGACCAGTAGATTGTTTTCGGAATTACGTTTTATAATTTGAGAAGTTGCTTAAGTTTTGAGCCCTAGTGATATATATACATATATAAACACACACACACACATATATATATATATATATATATATATATATATATATATATAT